>CAJDSM010021076.1:0-37506 GCA_903981925.1 Ostrea lurida
CCGGAATCAATGTTTACGATAGAGGTAACAATATTCTGTAGTTCTGCTTAAAAAAATAAGATGAAAATCATGGTACGTGTTTTATCAAAACTATGTGTATTACAATTGTAATAATATTTTGTGGCTGTATGAATAAGCAGTATTGATCAACAAGGGATGCTTACTCCTCATAGGCACCTGATTCCACCTTCGGTGCGTCCAATGGTCCATGTTTGCCTGACTCATATTTTGTATTCTATTAGGGACTTACAAGATTGGTCACTGTTCGTTATCTTTGCCTTTGATTACATTGATATCATAGAATGTTGATTAACATATAATCATTTCTGTAATACAGGAAACCGCTTAATACACAGAAATGATATTGATTGATAGTTGTACTGTAATCTAATTATACAGATCAGGAAAGACAGACATCTGTTTATGGACCTAATATGGAAAATGTGCCCAGCATCGAAACAGCTCCATCTACTGGTAATTTTCTTCTTTAATGTATAACTTCTTTTTTGTGGTTTAATGATGTTGAAATTCTTTTCTAGTAGCGATATTTAAAACTCCATCGTAAAATGAAAACAAAAATCCTGTCAATTGTTTCATTTTTTAACTGGAGAAGAAATGGCATTCAGAGGGTGAACAAATAAAAGCCAAACGTCTTCAATGTCATATCAGAATACAATAATTAACTATTTTTGATGTTAGAAGAATAGTTTTGATTTACTTACCAATTTCATTTTGTTCTTCAGGAGTATCCCCGGTTACTTTGCAGTCAGCTCTAACACCAACCCCTCAAGACGAATCCATACCTCTAGGTTTGTATTAACCTTTGATACTGGAATATATTGTTAAAGAACATATCCACATCATTCAAAAACGATGAAATATTCATCACCCACGACCGATGATGCATGCAATGTTGCGCTATTCTTACGTTTATAGTAACTGCATGTCGTTTTAAGAAACACATCTTTAATTAGTTCAAGTTATCTAATTTCAATTCAAACATATCAAAAGTAAAGTACTGTAGAAGCACAAATATTCGTCATGTGTTAATTTCGTTGGTACATGTAGCATAAATCAACATTAAATCCATGACTAATTTTGAACTCAACTGTTTATAAATACAGAACGATATGAAATGACGAAAATAAATCCCGTCGAAATTTTTTTGGGAATCAAAACAACGAAATTCTAACCCGACAAATATTTGTGCTTATACAGTATATGAATAAATTGCCGAATTGTCTGATCATACCGTATTATACTTGCTTATAAGCTGGATTTTTGGAAGTTAAATTTTAGTCGAGAACTCCTTTTTTTACCTATAGGCGAGTCCTAAAATGATTGGTATTTTTCTGGACCTTTTAAACAACTAAGTGATTATCATGATTGTCATTGACAAAAATCTATACATTTTATTAATGTTTCCTAGCTAAGATTATGCAGAAAGTACAAATAGTTAACATATTTTGATTATTTTGTTGTATTTTCTTAAACAAAGGTAAGAGAAATTATAGTATTGATTCATATGTTTTATTTCAGGACAACCTGTGTCTTATCCTATTGACGGAGGCAGAGTGTATCTTCGTTGTGGTATTCAAACAAACAACCCGAACACTGTTATACGCTGGTTGAAGAATGGCTTACCTATACAAAGAACCCAGCCCACATATTACATGTATAATGGGAGAATACTGGTGCTGATGGGGTTCTCGGCGTATGATAATGGGCGATATACATGCGTGGCCAACGATAGAGCAGTGTCCTCTTCTTCAACAAACCTTCAATATACGAATCCAGGTTTGCTTTAAGTAGTATATTGCTATCTGTAACTGTTTTATATATATATACCGGTTGCAGTAGATCAATAATAGAGTGTTCGCCTTGTAACCGGGAGGTCGTTAGTTCAAGGTCATACTTGTGCAATGGCCGTGTCAAACTTGAGATGTAAATATAGGTAGTGATTGCTACTTGGTCAAATTAACGATTGACATTAAATTTTAGATGTGAAAATCACGGGTCTTTCAGACATGACCTCACTGACAGAGGTTTCGTGTCACGGCAGGCGTTTGAACCTGCTACGACCATAAGTGCTAAGCTTAGGTCTAAATTTATGACACTTCACCTACAGATGGTGACGTATCAATATAAGTGAAAAATCCCCATCTGGATGTAAAACTATTGTTCTTTATGCGTCTATGATTAGAAGAAAGACTTATTGGTAATTAATGTCAGTTTTCTTGCTCGAGCTCCTGTTCTGTTTCTCTTACATTGATTGATTCATTATTTGTTTGTTTTTCGTCCCGTTGAGAACATTTCACTCATATTGAGACGTCACCGTTGCCGGTGATATATTGCATTGAAATGTTCACAAAGTGCAGAAACTCTTTTAAGCAAACGTTTTGTTAATACCTTTGAAAACAAAATTGAGTAAGGTTTAATCATTAAAACGTTTTCAAAACTTGTATATGATGAATGGGTTGGTATCATTATTCATAATTAACTGAAAACTAATCATGAACTACAATAAGAGAAAGGTTTGCTAAATTACCATTGTCTCTTTATTGAAGAATCAGCAACAGCATCATATGATCCACCCACACAGAATCTACTCACAGGCGAGAAGATAGAGATCCATTGCAACATTCGCAACTTGCCTCCTGGGGTAAGCGTGTCATGGCAGAAAGATGGACAGCCATTTGAAACTCCCAGTAATGGGATCCAGTTCCTGGATAACAACCGTAAGATAGAGTTTACCTCAGCGTATCCCGAGGATGAAGGGAGCTACACATGTACAGCAAATGATGAAGTCGGATCGTCTGATACCACAAATGTTAAAGTATTCCCGGATGGTAGGTGTTTATATATTTCGAAAACTAAGTGATTATACTTTACGACTACTATGCTGATAAAATTACTACAATCTCCCTAATTTTGCCCGTAAATCAGTAGTACTGAAGAGGGCAGATTCTTGTTTGTTTTACAAATTCGGTATTTATGATACAATCCTTAAAGTATTCGCACGTTGTGAGAATTGGTCACCGTTGCATTTTATCAGCACTATATTGAAATGTAATTCAAAAACATATTTGCATAGTGTTGTTTGTTGGCGACATCACTGATATCCCATTGTCTGTCTTCTCTAAGCAAGAATTCTAAAACATCGTCCATTACTCAAACTTACGAGATTGATCATTGTTCGTTATCTTTGCCTTTACAATTATTTGACCTATCGAACTGTTTGATATGTCAAATGATGTTTTAGACAATGTAGATAATTAAAAGGCTATAACTGTGTGTTCAAGATTTTCATAATGAAACACAGGAACAGGATTAAGATTTGAGGAAAATTCCCGAAACAGGCTCACAGCGGGTGTGACCGGTCAGCAGAGGATGCTTACTCCTCCATAGCACCTGATCCTGCCTTCGCTTGTGTCGAAGGTCCGTGTTGCCCTACACTCGATTTTGTATGTGTTGTTTGGGATTATGATTACGTTTGATACTTTGTTACTTCCCCATTTTATATACAATAGTATATTCTTAAATTCTAGATTGCTGGTGAAAAATTGTCGATTTGCCATTATCGGAGATAGGTCATATATGGTACTTGATCATATTTTCCGACATTATTTCCGTAGCTTCAATATACACTCTAAAAAAATTTCAAACAGAGATCAATAATGCCAAAATAACTTTGGAATACCAATATTATTATGCATCTAACAAGCTGTGTAATGAGCCGTGTTGTGCCAATTTGTATTTTCTATTAATTGTTACAAACTTGAAATTCCTATCTAATTGGTTTTCCTTTTTGTTTTTGTTTAGACGAAGCTCGAGAGACGGATGTGTATGGATCGCCCACCTTCCTTCTGTCCCAGAATAACAAACCTTTAGGAAATCTCGCCATTGGTAGGTGATGTGTACTATACAAAATCTAAAATATAATGTGGTTTCATCAATATTCGTGGGCATCAATTTTCGTGGATCAGAAAAAGTCCACTGTTTCGTGGATATATAAATAGGTGAATTATAATAACACACATTGTTTGTCTCGTGTATGTATTTCGATACAGGAAAAAAATCCGTATGAGAAATCCTAGCCGATTTAAAGTTATTCCCAAACTGAAAATCAAATTACAGATTGACGACAATTGGAAATACATTTTCGGTAACAGTCCTAAGTTGTGTTGCATATAATTTATTTTCTATTAGTAAATAATAATAGATATGTTTTTTAAAACAGTATTAATGCCTCAATCGTTATGTTACCGAAAAATGCATTATACATGTATGACCGCTCATGATCGCGGACAATGACGGAGAAAGATCAGGATAATTTTCTATCAGAAGCACCAAACTTCAATGAACATTTTAATTCACGGTTGGAATTTTCAACGAAATCCATGAAAATTGGTGTTCAACGAACAATGATGAAACCACAGTATCGCCCGTGGACTAAAAGGAAATTCACCTTTCTGATATATCTTTTTTCCTAAATATATATAGATGATGAATATTATCAATTTTCATTATAGATATTTCTCTTATATCATGTTCCATGAAAATAAATCAGTCATCCTGTTATATCTGTTGATCGATCGATCGACTGATTCCTCTTTCGTTCTTTATGGATTGGTGGCTATTGATATAGTATATTCTATTTCGGGATTACTAAACCTTAGTAAACTCACAAGAATTTGAAGTACGGACATGTATAAAATATATAGTTATTGTCTTAAAAAATCAGGAAAATTTGATAAACAGTGAGACAACATCCTAGAGGGACAGATGTACCGATTCCTCTTCACGTATTCGACCTAAGCCTAACTATCACTTAAGTATCTTAATCACTTGTACTTTGCTTGTCATGCAACACAACATTTATTGAAATAAGATTTTTCCTTTCGAATAATGCTCAATTTACCTCGGAAAAGTAACATGCAATCATCACCTTGGGCATTGCATCTCAGATATTCGAATGGGACGGATGAAGCTAACTTGGAGTATCGATGGAATATAACTTTGGTTTATTGGTTTACCTTTTCAGGGTCAGTAAGGAGGGTGGTTGCAGGGTATAATTTCAAATAACACTTACCCATTTTATTTTCAAAGCCACCATTGGAAAATATGTTTACAATTTCTGGAGTACAAAGATATTAAAAAAGATATTACATTGTAAACAAAGATGCAGATATACAATTGCATTTCCTGATGAAATAAACATTTTTTTCCTTTTGAAATTAACCAGGAAGTTCTTTGGATCTACCTATTGAATCCGGCACCGTGGAGTTGTTATGTGGAATCGAACTATCCAATCCTAACGCTGTATTCACCTGGATGAAGGACGGACAACCGCTGACCAAAACGCCTGTCTACTACAAGGATGATGGCCGCGTCCTGGTTCTTCCTGAATTCAGCCCCGCTGATGATGGAAAATACACGTGTGTTACGAACGACAGATTGATGTCCTCTTCATCCACAAACCTTCGATATGTTAATCCTGGTAAATGAATAAGAATTGGGGGGTATCTATGACATGTGTAGAAATGTATAGAATCGTTACTTTTGTCAAGTGGAATAATCTTGATGACGTCGGGTTAGTGGTCTTGTGATTTTAGTTACCTTATTTAGTGGTTTCCGCGCCGTGTGTGCTAGGGGGAAAATTTAATCGGTAACGAATTTCATAATTGTATATGCCATAAGCACGAGTATAAGATTCTATTTATCACACAACAATCGTTAAACGCGTATTTTGATTTACATTCTATTTCTCAACCCGAATTTTCGCTTTGATATTGTTGATGTCGTCAATTCGATTGTGACGTCGTCTGCAACGACACAGTTTGAAAAGCTTGAAATTTCTGTTTGCACTTATTTTCACTTCATAAAGACCACAAAACCCACTTGGAAACAACCTCGCGTGACAAAACAATTCTTTTCGTGTCATGTTTACAGTTTCAAAGGTGATGTGCTGTTTTCTTTATGTAGCTTATGTTTGATTGACCTACCTAATTTAGATTTTTAGGAATCTGGGCTACAAGTTCATATCGTTTTTTCCGAACCCGTGTTATGCACCCGGAAACAGTACAGTTGTGTAATGTCTTCTTTCAAAATATATTTCAAACAGGAAAAGCTGTGGCGACGTATGAACCGCTAGAGCAGAATCCCCTCACAACCGACAAAGTTGATCTATACTGCAACATCAGAAATCTAGCTCCGGGAGCACCAGTTCGCTGGGAGAAGGATGATGTGCCATTTAACATCCCAAGCGCAAGGATACAGTTCCTGGATAACAACCACAGGATACAGTTTAGTTCTGTTTATCCCGAGGATAGAGGACGTTACACCTGTATACTGGATGACGGTTCTGGACAAACGTATACAACTGACGTCAATCCGTATACTACAGGTTAGGCGACAGCGTTAAGCTTCCGTATGATAAGATAGCGTTATCCTTTAAATCAAACTAATTTGCTAAACAAATTCTTGATTACCTAAATGAAAAGGGGAAAAAAGCGAAAAGAAGATTTTGTTGACTGCCTTTGATATATGTTATAAAACCTTTCTCTAGAATAATGTACTTGAATCATTAATTTAGAATCAGGAAGAATTGAAACAGTATATGGGCCAAACAGAGGCGGTGACATTCCTGACATCCTACTATCGGATAGATCACCATCTCTTCCTTCTATAGGTACAGAGGATATACCCAAACCAAACCTTGGTAAGAGAGTAAAACTAAACGTTTTGTTTTCGTAAATATAAACATTGTTTAAAGTCGTTTTCAGAGAATTAATGGGGAAAAACGTTTTCTGTTTTGAGTAATTTTGGACTGAAATGTTCTTGCGATAATATTACGTGCAACACGATATATGAAACGTAAGAATGCTCAATACATGAATAGTTAAGGTAAATAAGGCGATCATAAAAAAAAAAGTGGAAAAAGATTGAAGAGATGATTTTGTTTCTTGTCAGCAATTAGTAGTCTTGAGTACATGTATATATGACGGTATGTTTCAAACTATTGTACCTGCATGAGAAAAGTTTATATATTCATAGTTGTTTTTTCATCCGTTGTGTGACGTCCTATTATCGAGTTTCCATGCAGAGACGTCATTAACAGTTGATGAAGAGTGTCTCAGAATTTTATCTATACAGCTTTAGGATGTGCATATAGTAACCTTATCTAGACACAAAACCATTTTACCAAAGTCATTTCTGAAAAAGGATGTGTCTGAAAAAGGGTGTGTCTCAAAAAGGGTGTGTCATTAACTTAAACTGCTGGGCGCTTGACGAAGATCTCTCTCTCTCTCTCTCTCTCTCTCTCTCTCTCTCTCTCTCTCTCTCTCTCTCTCTCTCTCTCTCTCTCTCTCTCTCTCTCTTTATTTTTCAACGGTAGCTAGCGGTAGCTCAGTAGATCCAATGTTTTAATGCGAAAATCGTAGGACGTGGGTTCGAACATTCATTGTGCATTGAACAATGTTAAACATAGAAAAAAGTATTAATTGCTACTATCCCAAATCCAACGATTACACTAAAACAAATCCAACTGAAGTTCACACTAAATAGATCAAACAATATTGATACGAAAACGATGAAAATATTAGAAACAATATTGTTACTCATGCATTGTTGCATCAATAACATCAATATATAATTTAGGTAATTAATACATTTCCAGTGTATTGATCAACAAAATACACAAACCTGGATAATTTACCTGAAATGGCGAACGGGATTTTGGAGTTGAATTAATCAAGAATGAATTCAATATTTCCACATGGCCCTTTCATTTTTGATTGAACCAAACAGTTCATGTGGCGCAGATTATTATAATATTTAGCCCCATTATAGATATACTGAGTAAAATAGAAGGTTAGCAACTAAACGTTAAAAAATCATATGCGCTTTTCAGAGGCAAAATGTTAAGATATTTATCACTCTTAGAATGATTTTGATGACGATTTTCGTTTAATAGAAACGAATGTCTGGATTGTTTTTTTCTTTTCTTTTTTTGTTTGTTTTTGTTTTTGTTTTTTTTTTTGTCTAGCATAAAAATGAGCTCTAAAAGAAAAAAAGTGAAAAAGGGAGTTTTCATATTCATTACTAATTTTTGCCAAAAGATTTCGTTTGATGAGTGGAAGTTGCTAAAAGGGGATACCAAAAATGTTGTTTATTCATTTTTTTTTTTTTTTTTTTTTTGGCGAATGGACATTTTTTACCTCTGGAGAGTTATTCCATTGGAATTTTCTAACTTCAGTTTTGCGAAAGCGTTCTTTGGTTATACTGAAAAAATTAAGATAGCATTTATCAATGAAAATTGAGTTTGAATCACAGTGTAAGACAGGCATATTTATATGTTTTTAATTTTTACAATTGTGAAATATTTTCAAGAGGTCAAAAAATGTATCTAAACTTTTTTGCTTGGTATGTATTTATCGTGTTAGGGTGGAAACAGAAACTAATGATTTTCCGTTTAAATCTCATGAAATTGTGGGTGAGATATTTCAAGTGTACGTTTTTGCATTAGTCTAATATGTGTGAAAATCCTCATTTGCAAATGAATAAATCAAGCATCTCGGTAAGTTCTATTCATCTTTACAAGAGGCTAAAGTGAATGATTGATATCAAAAACTAATGTAACTATTTTTGTAAATTTTCATTTGAATTGAAAAGCTGATATTTGACTTGAACGTGCATGTGAAGTATTTATGTAGGAGCTGAATATCAATTTAGACTTCTGTAACGTGATCATAATTTCTTTTATCTGCTTGGAGTTTTTTTTATCACTTCCATGGTTGAAATAATTTCGTTGCGGTCAATGATTGGTGGTTTTTGGAGTTAATTAAGGTATCCAATCCCATTCCAAGGATGATGGATTAATCCACTGAGTAAATAAAATCATAGAAACCGAGAATCCACGTAATAAGGGACTGTTTCGTATATCTAAATTTGTTGAAGTACATTACTTCTGCAAATGGTGTTATGGTAGCCAAACTAAAGAAAGATCTAAATGAGAAAGAAAAGAAACGCACACAGATATATTACTTCACTGCCTATTTCTTGTGAATAATAATACATTTTTCGTCAATGCTATTTTCATATCAATTACTATACAACAGATTAGCATACGCTTAGTTGTATAAAACAATTTTGAAGTCGTGAAATATATATGTAGATCGGGGATTAATCTGTCATCATTCTAAACACTATATATACGTGCTGTGTGTCTTTCTAGAACTTGAAAAAGAATATTAGGATCCTTGAGGAACACCACAAACATTCCCCTTCTTCAAAATTTATCTAGATGGCTTTGAAAATTTGGAATCTGATATATAAGATACATATACATGTATAGAACAACATACAATCAACCAGACAATAGAAAAGAATGATAATAGTATAATGTAAAGGCAGAGATAACGAACAGTGATCAAACTTGTAAATCCCAGCAGAATATAAAAACAAGAGTAGGGCAAACACGGACACCTGGACACACCAGAGGTGGGATCAGGTGCCTAGGAGGAGTAAGCATCCTCTGTTGACCAATCACACCCGCCGTGAACCCATAAACGGAGCAATCCGTAGTCAAATAAGTGTATGAAAAACGGCCTAACAATTGCTATTAAACACACCAGACAGCATTTTATCCAAAGGTAGGTCATGATATAATATGTTTCAGTTAGTGTCTTGAATAAAAGATTAATCAAAAATGAATAGAATTTATAGCATTAAATATAAGCTAAAATATTTACACCTATGAATTGTGGGTATTTCGTGTTAAAGATCATGATTTTTATATAGAATTTGTTTTGTTCCTCACTGTCTTTCATTCACTAAGCATCGCAAATATTAATTTTTCATACCATTTCCATTTGTGATACCAATAACAGATACGTCTTAGATGTGTGCGTTCGTTGTTAATGTTCAAATATAAAACCATTTAAACAAGTTTGCTTGTTGTCATTATTCTTTGAGTGTTAAAGGGTCCTCCGTGTCAAGGACCACAACCCCCTTGGCACGCAAAAGATCGATTTCGAGATATTCGAATAAGAGTAGGCTCACTGAGGGCAGTCAGGAAACTCTCAAAACCAAACTAAAAATGACTGAAATGTTACTAAAGTGGTGTAAAACGTTAAACAAACAATCAATCAATCTTTAAGCATTGGACATCTATGAAATGCCCCAAAATCTACCCCGTCTTGTTTCTATTTTTACATTTTCCCATTTGCTAAGGTGTCCTCAATCTTTATGCAACGCACGGTAGTCGCTACGAACTTCACTGTGGAATACCAGCACTGAGCCCAGGCATCGACATTATTTGGACTAAAAATGGACAAACGTTTTTGCCGTTTGGCATAACTCCCCGGATTTATTTCATGGAGAACAAGTCTATTGTGGTATTTCGTTCAATATTGCATGAGGACACGGGAAAATATACATGTACTGCAGACGACATTACAGAAACTTCTCACACGACTCAGCTGAACGTCCAAGGTGAAACTCACGTTCGTTAGGGTCTGGTTTCTTTCTAACAAAGCTCAGATGATTTATAGGTGGGACGCAGAGACGACAACATTAATTATGGGGTGCCTTGGTTCGTTGTGTTGTTGAAAACCGTTAATTCTGCTGACACATTTCCTAATTACGCCATAACCCAGTTTTTTTGTCCTTTTAATCTCCGTATAGATGGTCATTTCTGCTGCTTCTGTAAACCAATTGATAATATTCCACAAGTGTTATTATCATTTGTTCGCTTAAAATTACCATAACTGATTCCTTACTCCTTAATGAAAGAAAAAAGGTGCAAATATAATCTTTGATGACTTTTTTCTGCTTTTTAATATCTAACAATTCAATGACATGCAGATATTTCCACGTATGCGGTATAAATGCTTCGGTACATTAAGTTTGCGTGACCATTACTTGGGCTTGTTCATGCAATCTTTTATTTTTACATAATACAAACTAACAACAGTGGAAAACTTACGCTTTCTGTATTTGTTCTTGTTTTGAAAAAAAGGATATTTGTTTAACATTTATATCTGTACACTACCATATTTAAGTTTGGGAATGATGATTTTGTTTGCAACCGTTTCAACTATACTTCCGTACATATGAAGCCAATTAAAGCCAAGTAGTTTTATCTATAAAAATATATTTGAATATAGATTTCTTATTTGTGATACATGCTACTTCTTTAGATATATCATCGCAACCAGAAACTTTACCAGACAGTCAGCTTCCTCGGACAGACGGTACATACCCAGTCGGACCGCCTCCACCACCCGGTACTTTACCTGATAGTCAAACCCCACCAAGAGACCCAATGTACCCAAATGGGATATCACCAGATAGAACCTATCCTAGTGATCAATCTCCTGTAGTAGATGAGAGATACCCAGTCGATCCACCACCCACCCACCGGTACTTTACTGATAGTCAACCCACAACGAATCACATGAACCCTGATGGAATTCCCCAGTAGAACTTACCTAGCTGATCAATTCCTCTGATAGATACGAGTACCCATGTCGATCACGCACCACCACCGGTACTTTACCTGATAGTCAAACCCACCACAGACCAATGTACTAATGGAATATCCAGATAGAATATCCTGTGATCAACATCTCCTGTAGTAGATGAGAGATACCAGTGATCAGCCACCACCACCACCGGTACTTTACCTGATAGTCAAACCACACGAGAGTCCAATGAACCTGATGGAATATCCCCAGATAGAACTATCCTGCTGATCAACCTCCTGTAGTAGATGAGAGTACCCAGTCGATCCACACCACCACCGGTACTTATACCTGATATTCAAACCCCACCACGAGATCCAATGTACCCTATGGAATATCCCAGATAGAACCTATCCTGTGATCAAACTCCTGTAGTAGATGAGAGTACCCAGTCGATCCCCACCACCCCGTACTCTTACCTGATAGTCAAACCCCACCCACGAGATCAATGACCCTGATGGAATATCCCCAGATAGAACTTATCCTGCTGATCAACCTCGTAGTAGATGAGAGATACCCAGTCGATCCACCACCACATCCGGTACTTTACTGATAGTCAAACCCACCACAGAGATCACATGTACCCTGAATGGGATATCCCAGATAGAACTTATCCTGCTGATCAAACCTCTGTAGTTAGATGACGATACCCATGGATCCACCACCACACCGGTACTTTACCATGAATTTCAACCCACAGAGATCAATGTACCCTAATGGAATATCAGATAGAACTTATCTGCTGAATCAACTCCTGTAGTAGATGAGAGATACCCAGGCGATCCACCACCATCCGGTACTTTACCTGATGGTCAAACCCCTCCAAGAGATCCCATGTATCCAGATGGAATATCCCCAGACGGCACTTACCCAAGTGATCAAACTCGTCCAGATATGCACCCAGACAAGCCATCTGTTATTGATACACTCCCTAGTGATCAAGATCCACGAGTTGACGTACGTGCTGATCGAACTCCCCCAGAGCTACTACCTCCTCCAGGTATCTACACTGGCGAAGAAACTCCACCAGATGGTATATATCCGGACAGTACAGGTACCGATATTTTTCTGTTTGGTTGAAGATATGCTGTTATTTCTACTTTAAGCTGTATGGTATTGGTATGCATAATCTTGATAATTTTCTCAGGCACGCGACCTAGACCTTATGACCCCCTTCCCCTTCCTCCTCCCATTCCTCTTCCACCACCAGTACCTGTTTCTCTGGGTTTGTACATGTCATATATAAACGAATCCATATGCTTTTATGTCACTCACTAAACAAAAACATGTCATGCCATATATTGATTTTAAATGTATTAGTTTCATCACTTATAATATATATCAAGTATTCGGACTCTATATCTGACATTGTTGTGATATATATTGTTCTTGATTAACGTTAACATTTAGATGCAGTAATTATGTATGTTATAATGCATGACTGGTGTTAGGAATGTAACCGGTGATTGATTAGATTTTATGTGTTCACGTTTATTATATATCTAACCGTAGTATCAAAATTCCTGATGGATTGTTTTGGTGCAAAATTTTTATATCTACAAATGGTTACATGAATTCTGCAATTGGGTTAACTATATTCAACTTAAAAGTAAGGTCAATACCACATGCATATATCCTGATCACGATATAGGTCACGCGGTGGATTTGGCCAGACAAAGGGGATGCTTACCCCTCCTAGATTCCTGGTCTCACCTCTGGTGTGTCCAGGGGCTGCGTTTGTCCTAATCTCAATTTTGCATACTTTATTAAATTGATAAGATTCACTACAGTTCATAATTTATTTTTTATATATCTGTAAATTAATTTCCGGTTATATGCACTAATTAAGTAAATCTGTTTACACTCAATTTGGTGCAAAACCGGTCGGCAGAGGATGCTTACTCCTCCATGGCACCCGATCCTACCTTCGCTTTTGTCGGAGGTCCGTGTTGCCCTACACTCGGTTTTGTATATGTTTTTTGGATTATGATTACGTTTTACACGATTTTACCTTCGCCTATTTGTTTTCAAATCCACCTCTTTATGTCCATTCCATTGGAATATCATATATTGTCAGTGTCACTGCAACTTAAACTTTAAGGATTATGTCTGCAATGAAAATATTTGAAAATCACTCTGATTCGAAATGGAAAGTAATGATATTTTACTTCGATTATGATAAACGATCTCTGCGATGAACTCTTTTAATCTGATATCAAAAAGTACTCTGTTTTTTGAAAGTTCACTTGATCAGACTGTACTGTACGAATGTTGTAGGTGGAAAACCACCAGTGCCTGATGAACCATCTCCCCGACTGGACAATTTATCTCCAGGTATGGTTACTGTAGAAATCAAAGTCGTGCTGCACAGAATAAGACACGTTCATGTCAAATTTCATTACATTGTATGATGAGAAAACAAAGAATTATGAAAGAAGATTTGTACCATATAAATAATATATATAATAATGACTTTGACTTTGCAATCGTCAACTTTCCTTGTCTATGTAGTAATATACCACTATCACCTGCTCATGGTGTGTATATCTCCCAGTTGATTCGATACGCAAGAGCATGCTATGCGTATGCGGACTTTTTAAAGCGAGGCCAACTACTTACAAAAAAGTTGATGCTGCAGGGTTATAACGAATCTCGTTTAAAGTCATCATTTCGCAAATTCTACGGTCGCTATAATGACCTCGTTTGCGATTACAAAATATCACTAAGTCATATGTTGACTGATTTGTTTCATACCCTTTGTTAGACTGTCATTTTCCTACTAGATTTGACTACGGGTAATCTCGTTTACTTTATTTCGACTAAGGGCTCACGGCGGGTGTGACCGGTCAGCAGAGGATGCTTACTCCTCCATGGCACCTGATCCTACCTTCGCTTTTGTCGGAGGTCCGTGTTGCCCTACACTCGATTTTGTATATGTTTTTTGGATTATGATTACGTTTGACACAATGTTAACTTCGCCTTTTTGTATTCTTAAGATTAAATATAAATCATATACGGTACCAATTTTTATGCACCAGATGCGCATTTCGACAAATTATGTCTCTTCAGTGATGCTCGAACCGAAATGTTGGAAATCCGTATGTCATTTAAATTGATAATTTTACGATTTATCAAAATCATGGTGTTTTAAATTACAGATTTAACATTTCATCTGTCTATGTTTACATAAAATTAATCGACTATTCTTTTTTTACATAACACAGATTGGGGTTAGAATATGGCTTATACTTTTGCAGTCAAAAAGTTCAAATTTTGGTTCTCAATTTGAAATAAATAATAATTCTTATTTTTGATGTTTAAAATTAAAAAGAAAATTTTTTTTGTGTAGAAACTGTGAATCAGTCTCTTTAAAGAGATAAATGTTACTTTGTGGCCCCCTAATATATTTTTTTTTCAAATCGTATAATTTAATTTTACTTGTTACAAGCAATTTGATTGGCTGAAATACGATTGAGCAACATCAATTATTTTGGATAATCTAACTTGCTCTTTGTGACGTCATAGAATGACGTCACAATGCATTTGACGTTATTGTTTCCACTTTGTTGCTACGGCAAAATTCGTCCGCCTCATTCAAAATCCTTCATTATCTCGCAAGTTATTCATCACACAAAGTTAAATACAATTTTTAGAATTAAATTATAAGGAATGAAGCTAATTTTGACCTATGTTATACGATATAATCTAACTTGATGCAGTTTATGCTAAATATAATCCGCTTCGCGGATTATAAAGCGTAAACTGCACCAAGTTAGATTATATCGTATAACATAGGTCAAAATTAGCTTCATTCCTTAAATAACATGCATAATTTAGTATTACCAAGAACAAACCTTGTGTTTTCACACGTTTTGAGCACAGGATGAGTCTTGATAAGAAATATTAGAAAGAGGTGTAGAAAAATAAACGGGAGAGTTTTTTCTTTGTTTTTCAGAGCGAAAACCTGTTACACTCACAGCAAGAGAAAAACGTATCTATGCCTTTGACTGTGGTGCTAAATGGTTTCCCGGTGATAGCGTAATGTGGTACAAAGAGGACTTACCCCTGGATTTCTCTGCACCCAATGCACCTACAACAGCAGATAACAAGATTTTTTTCGATCCAGTTATGTCATCTCATGCAGGGACTTACACATGCGTAGTGAACGGCGACTTGCAGACGGCGGCCAATACGATACTGAACACAAGTATTATCACTACCGTAACACAAGTGTTACAAATACATGTACAGTCGAACCTCAGTATCTCGAATACTGATATGCGTATGATCAGTTTTTTTTAAATCCAGGCAGCTACTTACAGAACAAGTTGTTGTTGCAGGGTTTCAACAGTCATGTTTAAAGGCAGCATTCGTAAATGCTATGGTCGTTATAAAACATTTAGTTTACCCATATGACCTACCATTGAGTCAAATGCTGTCTGATGTGTTTCATAGCCATTGTTATGCCGTTTTTCACACACCGATTTGGACTACGGATCGTTCCGTGTACCTGATCAAGACTATGAGCTCACGGCGGGTATGAACCGGTCAACAGGGGATGCTTACTCCTCCTAGGCACCTGATCCCACCTCTGGTGTGTCCAGGAGTCCGTGTTTGACAACTCTTGTTTTTTATTCATATAGAACTTACGAGATTTTATCACTGTTCATTATCTTTGCCTTTACATCTTGAACACCCTGGCTATGCCAAAGTAATTTTAAAGTCCAAATTAAGCCACCTAATTTCTTTTTTTTTTACCCTCGATACCTCGAATCCAGAGATATCTCGAATACATGCATATCTCGAAGATTTTTCTCGGTCCCATCGAGTTCCAGATAATGAGGTTCAACTGTAATATATTTCAGTTAATTTGTTGCGGTTATTTTATTTTAGTTAAATTGTTATGTTGTACCTTAGTAAATTGTGTCTTTAATATAATTGTCCATTTTCCAAAGAAAAAAACATACTTTGAAAGTTAAAGTTGAAGCGTACTTAAAAGAAAACTTCTAAATTAAAGTTCCAGCAGATCCAAATACAGTGGGGTATCAGGAACCCGTGTCCTTGGAAGCAGAAGAGGGGGCTGAATATATCCTAAGATGTAGGATTCCAAACATTAAGGAAACGGACACTATCTCCTGGTTTAAGTATGGATCTCCAATAGACTCGTCTATACCAAGAGATCTCAGTGGATCGAATATCCGGTTCCGCTCTGTTAATTTAGAAGACGGGGGACCATATTTTTGTGTGAAGAATGACGACCTGGAGTCGTCTTATGCTGTCGATTTAACAGTTTTACCGAGAGGCATGTACCTTATGCATTCATTCTCCATATGTATTTACTCTTAATGGTATACAATTTACAGATGTATACCTCATCATTTAAAGACGAGTTAATGAGTAGAATAAGAAGAATACCCTTCCTGCAAGAAATTTAATAATTTTGTGATGTGCATATCACTTGTAAATCTGCAGTACTGATTTAATTTGTAATTTTAAATAATTCGTGAGAATGTTATATATAAAAACTCAATGCTGATATATTCTTAATTCAATGACAGATCCAGCACCAGTGCCGCCAGTTTCCAGACAAATGGATCCAGACAATCCTGAACCAGACACATGTATGATCAGATTGCAAATTTACTTCTTTATTTCCCTTTTTTGACTCAGTGATGTCATATTTATATATATTTTGCATCGCTTTCCAAAATATAAGATCAGTGCACGTGTTTTACGTTAAAGTGTGCGAGTCCATTTTATCATTTAAAATGCTACGTTTAAGCATGTATATAATAGCAATGTATTGAAAAATTTGTATTTTTGAATTACATGTATATCAAATGTTTAAAAGGAATTGTAAGGTTTGCACTTCATGTTGTCAAATAAAGTTTGCATTTACTCTAAATGATTTTTTGGAAACAAATTATTTGTTTCTTGACATGTGTCAAAGGAAATGACTTATCATAAGGGTAATATTTTCACAGCTCCGACGGGGGGTAAGAAAGATGCATTCGTATTTGAACCGGTGAAACCAATGGATCCACTCGAACCGGTGAATCCACGGGATCCATTCCCACAAAGTAAATGCACTTGCCAGTTAATTCATTCTTTGTTTCTTGACATTTGTCTATAAGAATTGATTTTGAATAATTCTGATTTGTTTTACAGCTCCGAGGGAGGGCCCCAAAGATGCTTTCGTATTTGAACCGGCAAAACCACGTGATCCATTCAAACCAGTGAAACCACGTGATCCATTTCCACAAGGTAAAAGTACTCACATGTACCGGGAAATTTGATCATTTCTTTGTCTTTCACATAATCAATGAAATGATGTACGTTTGAAATATGGTAAAGAAAAACAAATGGCCGTTATTTGAGAAAGTGTTGATGGCTAAATTTCAAAAGCTAATGGGTACCCCTGTTGAGTACCTCATGTACGATATTGGCGTGATGAATGTCTATAATGATATATGATCAACCTTAAATTCAGTATTAGAATGGCGTACCATATGTAAAACAGAAATGTTAATGTGAACTTAGTTTTCAAATACTGTTTCACAGTTTACGGATTTGGGAATTTTTTATCCAACAGTGAGAATGATGTATTGTAGTAGTAACGATTTATATAAGGAAAATAAAGGTGTATCTCAATTAACATTACTTATGGTTGCATTTCTATTTCATTTGTAAAGCATTGCCAGAATTTTCAATACATGATATTAAGTTGCATATATAATGTCCGATTTTGTGATGACGTCACAATCAACATTTTCATTATTGTTCGATTATGATTAAGCTGTTGGCGACATTAGCTGTAACGTGTATAAAGATTCCTTGTTTTATGATATTTGACAAGCACGGAAAAGCTATAGTGATTGTGATCGTAATACGTATTACAATATGCAGTATGTATGGATATTTCAAATTGCGTTTATAATGAAATTTGTAATTGATCTTAGATGTTTTTATAAACATATTTGATTGTAATGTGTAAATGCCTAAGAAACACATTTGTAAAGAGAATTAGAATTGAATCTTGTTATAATGAACATGCAAGGAAATGTACTATATATGTAATTTCTTTACTTTCAGATCCCAAACCGGTGGACGATTTTGGTAATATGCTTTTGCTTAATTGCTCATTTCATGATAATGTTTACGAAACTGACCTCTGACCTCTGTTTTTTATATTCACCTTTACATAATATTCATGTTAACACATATACATATAGACATGTATAATCGTATATATGGTATATATCACAATGAGGACTAAAAATCGTGATACGTTTTTATATCTTTAAAATGTAAACATTTGTTCTGGTGACTAATTAAAGATTTCGTGATAAATTCTCTAATTGATTTTGATACAAAGTAGGACAACTTTTCCCCTGATATTCGACAAAGAGTGGGCCCACTGACATGGAAACTTCAATCCTCAAAGCCAAACATTTTAGTTAGCTAACCGCCGTAAAATGGCTGCAAAATTGCCACAATGGCGTAAACAATTAAATAATCTCTCATATATAAAGAAACTACTGCAAGAGTCAAGTACTCTTTATATACTTATTCGATTGAATCTCCATATGTACGCATATTATCATGTTGATTGATATTTCATAATGGAAGTATTTTTGTCATGTTTTAATGTATCTTTTAACGCGCTTTATACTATATTTGTAAAATATGAACTGGTTTTTTTTTATCAATATATTTGGCTTTTTAAGTAGTATTCCGATGAGCGCATTCTTCATCTGGGGAAACATATACAAATCACATTTGTTACAGAATATGTAAGTCATCTATCATATTATTAATAAAAAATTGAAAGAAATTGGGCCAGTATAACTGTATAACTGTCTCGTAGTAGGTCTCCTTATATTTTTCAATAAAATGTACCCCCCATCAAGGCATTACCAAAATTGTGAAATTCCCTACCCCTTGCATTTAGTGTGCACACTACAAAGTCATATATTGAAAATACATTATATCAAAGAAAACCTTACTATCAATAAGCCTACTCACGAAATTCATTACCCCATGGTTATATTGTTATATTGCATGTTATGGGCAGGCAAGCATAGAGTTTTCTATTGAAATTTTCTGTAGAAGTTTTGGGCCCTATAAAAAATTATCCCGAGTTATGCATTTTTGTGTATAATCAATTTTCAAGATTTCATGCATACGAGTCATGAGTTTTGGAAAATGTTATGTGCATTGCATGAACATTTGTATATCGAAATCAAGAAACCACTTTTCTCCCCTACAAAATGGTGTACTATTACTTACATGTGAACATGAACTTGGTACAGTTGTATTTAAATTGAAATATTGGACAAGGAACATATATTACAAATTGAAAATGAGCTTACTGTGTATGAACATATTACGACATAACTTTATCAAACATTCTGATAACTTTTGGGCAATACGAGCACTTCATCGCGAGTTACGTTCCTTGGCGGGGTTAGCCAAGGTCAATCGGTAAAAAGTCAAATTTCTCTCCTACCAAATGTAAGAAGTTACAATTATGAGTTATAGCGTATTATTAAGTTTTCATACAAGTTTATAAGTTATTCCACATTGGGACATTATTGAAGTTTAAAACGGTTCATATAGAAATAAAAAAATCGAACTTACAGATATTTACAAATAAGAAATTTACAACGGCCAATGGAGGGAAAAGCGACGTTTTGTCCGCAAGATGACAATAAAGAGACGTAACTGTTCCAAAGCGTTGATAGGAATATAACGCCCTGGAAGACAAAAGTTTGATGCTGAAGTTACCTTTATGTAATGGGCGTGAAGTACAGTATATGATGTGGATAGCTTGTTTCTCTTCTGTTTTCAGATTCAAATGTGTAACCTTTATATTCTGTATATCTTAATATATTTATTGTACAGGGATCTTTAACCTTCCTCCTCCACCTCCTCCTCCTCCTCTTCCTGTTATTGGTTTGTATATATCATTCCTTATTGGTTTGTTACATATATCATATATCTCGCTGTGTGTACGTGTTACGAAATGCCGTTACGTTTTACACCACTGTTGCCTTTTGTTCGTATTGGCTTTGCACGTTTATGTCTCACAACACGTCAGAGTTGAAATATCAATGACTAAATTTCGCAAGTGCTTTCATGTATAGTAAAATACACATGTGTCATTCATAACATTCATGATAATATGTTGCTGGGTGGGTGTTTTTGTGCATTTCTTTCATGCAATATTAAATCTTCCAAAGAATCGAATAAATAACGGAATGTTATTACATTAAATGCATTCATATAGATGTCCTTGACGTACAAAAAGGGTATCAATAACTACAATTTCGTCTGTAAAAAATATATGTAGTCACTGTCGATTGCTTCTGTCGTACCGTATTGTCGTTAGTGTCTTTAGAACAAGGTTGCACTTTTTGTTGATTGACGTTTCAAAATGTCACCCTGTCCAGTTTTCAACACTGGGATTTTACATCTAAAGTCCAAAAACATTTAAAAAGTTCCTGAATATCTTTCATTTGATTGATAAAGTTCATTATCATTTTCATGAGCATCATGTATAGGGTTTTAATTATTTTAGCACCGGACCTACTTATAAATTATATTTTGTTAGTCCGGGACAAAATTTACCAGCCTCGGGCTACCGGACTAGTGTTAGTGTCGAATCCTGCTGTCTGATAAAGCTGAATAAAGTGAATGTTTATTGAATGAATTTTTGGACAATGAAAGTGTTGTTTGACGCTCGAATGGATCTGTTGCTCTTCGATTGTAGATTTCAACAACAGACCCATTTTCTTGTAAAACATAAACGTTGTTGACCTTAAACACAGCCAATACTAAATGATGAAGCAGTAATAAATTGAATAAAGAAATGTTACTATGACATCATATCTTGCTTGATGTAGTAGTGATCAAACGCTGACCCAGTGAAAACATTTCAGGTGGCCCAGGAGACACCCCTGTTGTGTCCCCCCAAACTGATCCTAGACCACCTGTGACTGATACTCAGGAGCCTACAGGAACTCAAACGCCATCACGTGAGTCCACAATCATCCCCAGTTTTATTTTGTCATATATCCCCTAAACTTTCACGTCCAAATAAGATCCAGATCTAGACTTTCTTCTCAAAGTGACGTAGACCTTCACTATATTTTAGTATCGTAGATATAATGGTTTATCTGTTATGAAATAACACGTCCCTTGGTGTGGTACATATCCACATTATATATCTTACAATTTACAACATTTTCAGCCATTCCTTTGGAATTATCAGAAGGACATTTCCGACCGGTAGAGAGAGATGATTTTGATTTAGAATGTGCCATTTCATCGGCTACTGGGAAGGTCATCTGGATGAAAGATGGCAGGGCACTTAGACCAGAACTACCCCAGGGTTTGAATGGAAACCTCAAGTTTGGTTCGGTAATGTTATCTGATAGTGGACATTACACCTGTCTCTCCGATGACCACAGACAGACATACAATGCAGCGGTTGACGTACTTCCGGAAGACGTCAATAGTAAGTAACTGTAGGAAAATACTTAAACCTGATCGAAATAAAGGGCTCACAGCGGGTTTGACCGATCGATTGGGGATGCTTACTCTTCCTAGGCATCTTATCCCATCTCTGGTATATCCCCAACCCTTAATTTGTAATTCGAACAGTGCTTATGAGATTGGTCACTGTTCGTTATCTTCACCTTTTCACTTCTTTGATTACCCTACATGTTATCATTTAGAATTCTATGCTGTATTCTGAACTCGGATTTTAACAGCCCGTTTTATTTTCTCTATCGATTAAAAAAAACTAAATTGAATTACCTATCATGAAAAGGCAAAGATAACGAAAAGTGGTCAACTTTGTAAGTCCCAAACAAAATACGAAATAAGTGCAGGGCAAACACGCACCCCTAGAGAGACTGTAAATGATCCAGATTCATTACTTTCAGTTTCATTGTTTTCATGATATGAACCTAATACGAATGCTATATGAACGGGATATTTTATACTTACAACAAAAGTATTTTTCAACAAAAAATCATGCATGCACAACATGTCTATTTTTCGCAAATCACTTAAATTTCAGCAATGAAAAGAAAATATTCTTTGCAACAACGTGATGACTTTAACTTTGCAATCGTCAACTTTCCTTTTCTATGTAGTAATATACCACTATCACCTGCTTATGGTGTGTATATCTCCCAGTTGATTCGATACGCAAGAGCATGCTATACGTATGCGGACTTTTTAAAGCGAGGCCAACTACTAACAAAAAAGTTGATGCTGCAGGGTTATAACGAGTCTCGTTTAAAGGCAGCATTTCGCAAATTCTACGGTCGCTATAATGACCTTGTTTGCGATTACAAATTATCACTAAGTCATATGTTGACTGATTTGTTTCATACCCTTTGTTAGACTGTCATTTTCCTACTAGATTTGACTACGGGTAATCCCGTTTACTTTATTTCGACTAAGGGCTCACGGCGGGTGTGACCGGTCAGCAGAGGATGCTTACTCCTCCATGGCACCTGATCCTACCTTCGCTTTTGTCGGAGGTCCGTGTTGCCCTACACTCGATTTTGTATATGTTTTTTGGATTATGATTACGTTTGACACAATGTTAATTTCGCCTTTTTGTATTGCAATAGGTTAACGTCACTTACTTGCCGTTATGATAAGCTCGTTAACAAATCAGTTTCTATATTCTGGCTGTGACTAACTTATTTATCACATGTTTACTCCTTTATATAGTGGATACCACTCATTTCATTATTTTTTGTTATTACACTGTTTTCCTACGCTGCGTGTGAGTCGTCACAAATGTTCGTAAAATTTACGTACATTGTTTATAAATAATTATGTCAGCGAGCAAAATTCCCCAAAATGTACTGTTGTAAAGAATGATTAAAGAATAACAGCTGCAGAAGGAATTATTGGGGACACCATATTACAACAAATCGTGGAGCTCGCAAACATTTAATTAATTAAAATGAAAATGGTATACCAACCACGTTATGCCGATAGCAGACCACAAAAATCTCCAACTAATCAGCAGCTACAGCAATTTAAATGAAATCCAACGCAAAAATATTTTCACAACTCCGCCACTCGGTATCAATTCGACCAAACTAATGCTGCCTTTCGAAACATATCAAATGATAGTGAAGCCACAAACTCAACAATTAATGACATAGGAGGAATTCAAAATCTTGTGAATGTTAACATTTTTGGTGGAAGAATAATTGTAAACATCTAAATTAATTCAAATTCGTCATCCAAAAAAAGACTGTATGTGATTTATGACTCGTACAGAAATAAGTGACTTGATACAAAAACAGTAATGGCGTACGAGTACAATTAAAAGGTATAGGTAAATTGGTGAAGTACTGTGGAATCATTTTAATTCGCGGGGGCCAATGTTCGTGAATAACCAAAATTTTGCTGGTTCGTGGGGACGTAATTTCGTGGGTAACTAATAAATAATGCGGACGGCATAATAGTTATAAAGATCAAAAGGAAAATAAAACATGTTCGTGGGGACTACATTCGTGGGTAAGAGTGACCCACGAAATCCACGAACATTGGTACCCCACGAACAATGACGATTCCACAGTAAACAATGTGTTAAACGTAATAGTCATAGTCCCAAAAAACATATATTTAAAGTCGAGTGTAGGGCAACACGGATCTTCGACAAACGTGAAGGTAGGATCAGGTGCCATGGAGGAGTAGGCATCCTTTGCCGACTGGTCACACCCGCCGTGCACCCTTAGTCGAAATAAAGTAAACAGGATTATCTCATATATTAATATTATTAACAAAAAGTACTCTTAATCTAATTGACTTCATTTAACAATTCAACAAATATCTTCTAAAACATGATTTGTTTCTGTATTTCACTTGAATTTTTCTTTATGCGTAATAGTGACGTGGTTAAAGAATGGTATACGGCTTCGAGGGCCGAGCAGTAATCTGGGGAAAGGGATAACATGATGAAAAGAATCCCTCATGGTTTTTGGTTTGATATGATTTATATCTAACTCGCCAAGACTCGGGAATAGTGCACAGAACTCGTTGGATATAAATCATATCAAACCACAAACCCCGGGAGATCTTATACTACTTTATGGTGTAAAAAGAGAATGTTTGTTGTAGCTTTCCTACTGAGTGAAAGAGATAAAAACCCAAGAGACAGACTCTCAATGTTGGACTATCACAGGCCCCGGTCTCACTCCGACTTCAACATCTCTTGTAACGATGACGGTTCAGACCCCCGTGCACCGGTGATTTGGACAAAAGATGGCGAAGCTTTAGATCTGTCCAAGCCATCATTGCTGCAAATTAAGGACAGGGGACGAACGATAAAATTTCCATCGATTTTGCAAAGTCAGTCTGGACTATACAGATGTCAAACACAGCATGGCGACAAAATGGCAATCGTAGATGTCAAACCCGAAAGTGTAGACGGTAAGCCGGTTTCGATAAGTTGTCATCATGTACATTTTACAGCTCCTAATTAAACGCGAGTAATTTATCGCGTAATTTCGCGAGGAGCATCGATCGCGAAATAAAATGTTTCACTTTTAATTTTTATGGTACTGAAATACATGTAAACACTCTTCATTAATACAACAATCGCGAATTTACGTTCTCGCGATTAGATGTGTTAGAGTCAACTCGCAATATAAAAAGTACTTATAAAAAGTACTCGCGTAAAATAAGGAATCTACAGTATATTGTTTAATCGGAACATTTTAAAGACAAACGGACGAATTCCAGTTTTATCATAGTTGTCTTTGAAAGAAACGATATTCATATTCTTTTTCTTATTTCTTGTAGAATATCTGCTGTTAAGTGAACTTGACGACAAAACACCCAGCATTGTACTACCAAACAGGGAACAACTACCATCTTTGCAATTACCAAACTCTGGAGAAGACCCAAAGATGGTGATAGCGGACAGTGGTACAGACGCCAACATTCCATGCGATTCTGGGTATAATGTAGATCCGAATGCACCCGTGTATTGGTACAAAAATGGAGAGCTTATGTCGTCTAGCAATGGAGTAGATTTGAGTTATAATGGTTTATTCATTTCTTCGGTTCAGCCATCCGACTCGGCTTTGTATACTTGTATTCTTGGTGATGGAGAAGCAACTTCCTCCACGAGGCTGCATGTCAATGATCCGGCAACACATCCAGGTACGATTATTGTCTTACAGTTGAAGTAGTTTGAAAGGGATTTTAATTTATTGACTCTTAAAGCAAGATGACCGGTGATTTTCAATTTCTTAGTTTATCATAAAATTAAGTAGGCTTAACAGACAGTAGCACATTTTATTGAATATAATCATAAAGTATTATTTAGCATCATTCGATATTGCTTCATGCATCAACAAAATTTATACAAGTCACGTGCTGGAAAACGTATTAAGAGAGACTGCATTTTTACACATTTTTAACGAATTCAACAAAAATGTCCATACACCTCAATTTTCCACTTTTGTTGACTCTCATTGTGTATGAGTGGACACTTCCGGAATACCGCTCTAAGAGTTGATCGAAGTACATGATGAGATTATCATTGTCTGTTGCATTTTGTCCTCAATTTTTCATCCATTCAAGGTTTCATGATACATATATTCAGAGAAAACACAGAAGTATATATTACGATAGTAAATTTTGATGGGTAAAGCACGTATACACTTCTTCTAATAAAAAGGTAACTGTGAAAAACATGGAAATCCAATATCTCTATTAGGTCGTTTCAGATCTCATGAAATACCGGGTATGCCGTAGGTTGGAATAATCAGGATTGTTCATTATGATTGAGAAATCATATTTGTACCAAAATGAATAAGTAGTCATATTGTAATTGTAAGTTATACTCCAATAGTCTCTTTATACTTAAAAGACCAATCATAATTATTTCACATTAACTTAGAGGTTATTCTCATATTGAAGGTACACCTCACGTTCCACAAGATCCCACGGATGGACGAGGAATTAATCCAATTTCACCAAATCCGACAGGCATGTCATAATTTTTAAGATTAAATAATGTCAAATCTTCATATTGATGTGAATGCATATCTTATTTTATATATTTAGATGTCAAATGTCGGGGTGTTTTGCATATAATATATAATATATCGATATTTTATCAACCTCTATCAATCTATAAATCAACCCTCATTACATACTTCTATGAGTACAGCTATCTCATATCAGTCGTCTTATCATGTACTCTTCGTTAAACAGTCGACTCCCCTCACCTTCCCACTCTGCCACCTGGGTTTGGTTCGTACTAGTATAATACTCGCTATGCTAGTATAATTAAAAGCACTGTAATATAAAGCAATGAGATATGGGTAATACATATGCTTACTTCTTAATACCATCCACCGGTGCTCTATCATTTTATATACGTATATCTTAATTGATGATACATTTATGGTGAGTGAAAGTTGACTTAACGCCAATCGTCAGTTATTCAGTTACATTTCCATATCTTTTAGTGAACTTTCAGTCGACTGGGTGACACAGTTTCATCATGTAATATGAGTCAGCATCAAAATACATTTCTTTCGTTTTTCGTTCCATCCATCTCTCCATCAACAATGTCAGCTTTTTGATTTTATATCAGCATCTTTAGTATTTAATCACACTTTCCTTGCATTTTGAATACACCGAGAGCAACATGAATAGCCTATGGGTTTTCATTGTTAAATATGAAGGTCTCACTCACTGTCAAAGAAGAAGGTCAGTAAAAAATAAATATCCCCTAGCATAAACAAGAAATGCATATCTTTACAACAACGTAGTAGAGAGGAATTGTCGTATGTTTGAAGACTAAACCGACTTGTACATTGTACATACATGCATGATTGTGCTGTTCCGTAATAGTTTGATGGAAATGCTGTATTCCTCGTTACTCTATGCTTAGGTACAATTCCATAGCTTTCGGATATCAAGTTTTAGTGATTATTCTTTCATACTTGGATTATAATTGTAGAATCCAGGAATTGTTCATAACTATAAGTCACCGCTCAGTATGAATCATTCTTTTCTTGTTTTAGGAATTCGTTAAAGGATGTATGACATTAATCTCTGTTCCTTGTCATCAATTTTTCATGAAACATTTTCAGGGACACTTGACCCAGACCAGTTTCCAACTGAATTCCAACCAAAGACGCCTTCAGGACGGGATCCTCAAACACCAACGCAACGACAGCCAGCACCAGGAAGGGGTCCACGTAAGAATATTGTTAATTTGCTTTACAGTCAAATAGTTCTACAGATAGCAGAGCTATTCATGGACTATATAATCAAATGTCTCTGATGTAACAATTCTCGACGAAACGTTAGATTAATAAATAACCAACTGATATGTACATCAGATGCTTTTTGTATTGTACCCAGGCCATGGATAAAAAATAACCATAATTTACAATGGTGTTTTAGATCAGTAACATTACTTATGATTACTTTTCACAATTTAGTATACCAATATGACCTATCATTGAGTCAAATGCTGTCTGATGTGTTTCATAGCCATTGTTACGCCGTTTTTCACACACTGATTTGACTACGGACTGTTCCGTTTACCTGATCACGACTATGGGCTCACGGCGGGTGTGACCGGTCAACAGGGGATGCTTACTCCTCCTAGGCACCTGATCCCACCTCTGGTGTGCCCAGGGGTCCGTGATTGCCCAACTCTTGTTTTTGTATTCTATTTAGGACTTACGAGATTGATCACTGTTCGTTATCTTTGCCTTTACATTCATGAATGGTTTGACAATGACGTATTTTACATATTAGTTTCAGAAATCCCTTTTAATGAAGAAATTTCACAAGGACATTTTCGACCAGTAGAAAAAACCGGGTTCGAATTGCAGTGCGCCGTCTCAATGCCAACAGGAAAAGTTCACTGGATGAAAAACGGCAAACCATTGAGGCATGACCAACAACGTGACGTCAATGGAATCCTGGTGTTTGGAAGAGTTCGTTTGACTGATAGTGGACAGTATACCTGTGTATCGGACGATTTCAGAGAAACTTATAATGCAGCAGTGGATGTTTTGCCCGAGGACATCAACAGTAAGTTGATATTAGTATGTGAAGAGAAGAGGATTTTATATTTAGAAAAAAATATATGGTACATATCTATTTTGATATTATAAGTACCGGTAAGATTTCTAAAAGAAATTGTGCGTTGTGCGTTGTAATAGCATTTAACGCCTAACACGTTCCTTAAGCTCTCAACTATAATCAGAGATTATTTAGTACGTTGGCATGTATCACATATTTTGTGGTATTTTGTAATGTTATAGATGTGTTATCCTAGGGATCTTCGATTCTGTGATTCCTATTTCATTATAAAAATTGATGACAACAACACAAAGAACATTATTACATCCATATTACTATATGATAATTATGGACTACATTTTTAAAACCTTGTAAAACATCTCGTCAGAAGTACAATGCACTCACTATAATGGTAAGCCAATGGTTCAGTTTTGAAAAGATTATTGATGCCACATCGTTTGATTTTTACGAGAACGGTGAAGAATCGACTTAAATAAATTGGTTATCATTCAAAATGACCTATAAAGTGACCTTTGCTAATAGCCAACCATTCTGCAGTACATATGGCTTTTCGCAACACATTACATATGGACGAATGCGTGCATAACGACAACCTAGAACCATAACAGTGTAAAGAAAACGTGAAAATGGCGAACAGTGATCAATCACAGTACTCATGTAAAGAACACAAAATTAAGAGTTTGGCAAAATTTGGACATTCCAGTGGTGTAACAATTTGTCTAAAAGTAAGCATCTAATATTCGCTGGTCACATCCGCCTTGAACCTAACATCCCGATATGGGCTCACAGTGTGTGTGATCAGTCGACGGGGGATACTTACTCCTCCTAGATACATGATCCCACTTTTGGTATGTCCATGGGCCCACGTTTGCGCAGCTTTTTATTTTGTATTCCATTTAGGACTTACGAGGTTGGTAATTGTTTGCTATCTTCGCCGTTTCATCAGTATCGAAGTGTGAAGCACAAACTGCAAATGATCCGAGGGTATATCTTTCACTTATGCTGATAGTCTAGCGAATAAAAATAGCTTTATGTCATTACAATGATGACGTAGTAGTTAAGCGATTGGTTTCCCAACGTGGTACGACGTTTGTTTATGCATTGACAAACGATAATTAGTAAAATATGTGACGCTTGGTAAAAAATATTCTTCAATTTGAATGTGATATTATTAATAGTTATTACTCTGGATAACTTACCCCACTGTGTGATTAAAACGTTTTAAATTCAACTGGTTATATGAATATATACATGTATATAAAGTAATTGTAATACCGGATAATTCATTGCATAATATAAAATACTTGCAGGGATCTTTATCCTTTACCACTTTTAGATTTAGAAATTACAACTATCATTATTTATTCTAGGTTTTGTGCTGAGTGAGTGGAATAAAGATCCAAAGGCGAGGAATCTTAACATTGATTACCACAGACCTCGATCATTTTCCAACTTCCGTCTGCCATGTAACATATCGAATATTGACTTCAGACAACGAGTGGTATGGACAAAGGATGGGCTACCTATTGATGAAGACATCAGGGCTAGGACGATTCTAAGCACGAACTCTGGCCGTACGCTAGATTTCCCGAATATCATTCCTAGTCTTTCAGGAGTGTATCGATGCCAAGTTGGACTCCACTACAAAACGGCTATTGTAGATGTCAGACCAGAAAATGTAGAAGGTAAACGTTATTTTGCATATCGATATCGTATTGATTCAAGTGTGTTCGCCATAATGATTTGTCTGGATTTCGTTACCAAGTTGATCCACGAAATCAAGTCTACATCAATATTTTGTGTTTCCATTTTCAAAAGGTTTTGAGAAGCATGTTCTGATAAACATATTTTAGTCCGAAATAATATTTTGCAAAGTCATTACAATATATATGACTAGCATTTGATATTTCGTATTCATACTTCGTTCAAAAAAATGTTTTGTGTAAATAGATTTTAAAATAAATCAAATTAATTTTAGATAAGTTACCTGAAACTTGTTACAACTGTCGGTAATATATTCCTATTAACCTTCAACAACTATTCAGAACGCAGTTGTATCGTATTATCATTAATCGTTTAAATTATAAAAAAAATTATATCATTGAAATTGTTCTTCGTTTACTCAAATTCTGCGTATTCGAAGCGCTGTCTGATGTGTTTCAAAGCCATTTTTCATGCACTGATTTGACTATGAATATGAATTGCTCCTTTTAAAAATCATGATCAAGACAATGGGCTCACGAGGGGTGTTGCCGGTCAACAGGGAATGCTTACTCCTACTAGGCACCTGATCCCACTTCTGATGTGCCCAGGGATCCATGTTTGCGCAACTCTTGTTTTTTTTTTCTATTTGGGACTTACGAGATTGGTCACTGATCATATTAGTAGCTATTGTGAGCTGATAGTTCAAGTGAGCACTTCCAAGCATCTCTCCATTATCTATCTGCCGATAGTACAATTTCAACACTTCCAATTTTTTGTGATTAATGTCTCTGATTTCTTCGATTCAAGTTTACATTTCCTATTTCAGAATACCTACTTTTAAGTGAACTTGATGATGAAACCCCCACTGCAATACTACCAAACAGAGATCAACTGCCATCGTTGGAATTACCAACAGAAAATAATGTGAAAATAAAGTTTGCAGAGTCTGATACATCTGTCTTCATCCCCTGCGATACTGGAGCAAACGCTAATCCTGCGCCGTCAATATGGTACAAAAATGGAGAACTCATACAGAATTCAGCGTCTGTGAATACCGATGATAACAAGGGATTGTTACTTTACTCGGTCCAACCACGTGACTCTGCATTGTACACTTGTGTTCGAGCGGACAGATCAGGAACGGACTCAACAAGGCTGCATGTCTCATCCGGGTCTCACCCAGGTATATATTATACTAGTATAGTTCATTTTGTCATACGATAATTACTGTTTAAAAATATATTATACATGTACATGTGACAAAATTCTACAAAAATAATCATTTAACAGTGCCATTTCGGTGAAGCAATATATTTAAAAACAAGCATATATCATTAATCGTAGTATACATTCAATGCTATCAACTCTGTTGAATATCTGTTATAAGGAAATATAGTTTCTACTTTCATGAAAATATGTGATAATTTTGGGGCATCTTATGTGCCACATTTCAAAAAATAATTTCCCATCCACGATGCTTATAAAATATAAAAGTTTGGAAAGCTAAGGACATTAAAAAATCATTATATCGAGAGAAAGTACAAGAATGCTTATGTGTAGTGGATAATGTAAGGTAATAATTATGTTATTGTTTCACCAATTTAAATATCAATAAAGCCATTAAGGTTACACTCCAGTGCTGAACAGATATTTTACTGAGAGTGTAATTTTCCTGATAATTACTATTGTGGTGCTGTTGATGCTGAAGTTCAGATAATTACTGATAAATGATATGGCTATAGGTTGCCTTGCATGTTGTGTGAAAATGTGCCGCAGCCTAGATAAATGGGGTAATGTCGTTTTTAAAGCTTTTTTCAATTCCTTTCCAAATATGCACATTATATTTCAGTGCATTGAAACAATTTCAACGATACACTATATATTTTTCTGACGAAAACCTTGTTTTTTGAAATTTTCATTTGAATTTATTGTTATATTCACCGTTGATTAATAGTAATGATAATGAGTAATGCGGGCATTTCGGGCTTTGAATATGAATTATGATTTACTAAATGAAATTGTGGTCCTTATAACGATCTAGTTTGCCGATATACAACCTGCCGTTGGGTTAAATGCTGTATGACGTGTTTCATACAAATTGTGAGACCGTTCTTTAGCCGCTGACTACGGTCAACAGGGATGCTTACTCCTCCTAGGCACCTGATCCCACCTCTGGTGTGTCCAGGGGTCCGTGATTGCCCAACTCTTGTTTTTGTATTATATTTAGGACTTACAAGATTGATCACTGTTCGTTATCTTTGCCTTTACATTACTCCGTTTACCTGATCAAAATATAGGACTCATGGTGGACAGGGGATCACGGTCGTCAAGGAATGCTTACTCCTCCTAGGCACCTGATCCCACCTCTGGTATATCCAAGGTTCAGTGTTTGCCCAAATCTTAATTTGTATTCCGTACATGATGTATGAGATGTATGAGATGGATCATTGTTCATTATCTTCTCCTTTTCTTGTACTGGGGACATTCAATAATTACCGATGTGCTCTAGTTTAGCATTTTAGGATAACTTTTGATATCTCACTTGTTCGACTTGATATACAATGTTAAATGTAAAAAATATTGCATTTCTCATTCGTAATCCATGTACACATTTTCTACAGGTTTTCCTGATCCACCGCCTCCCATTCCCGACCCGAGTGACCCGACGGATAGACGACCAATAACTCCAATATCACCATATCCAAAAGGCATGTGAAACAACACTGAAAATGATAAAATGAAAAATGTTCTTAATTATATATAAGTAGCTGGTACGTACTAAGACAGGGAGTTTTGGTACAAGGCTCAAAATGTCTCCCAAAACATTCTGAGAAAGAGAAATAATTTTGTTACTTTAGGTAGCGAACCACCATCGACTGACGAACCTGGTCCCTATACTCTGCCAAGTCTGGAAATACCCAAGCAACCTGACAACGATTTCATTCACAATGGTCCAGAAACACCAACAGAAAAAGGTAGCATTTTGCTAAAAATGAGGGGAAATATTCATATATACAGTATAGTAATCAATCATTAAAACAATTGCTTTGTAAAATTATATGCATAAAATATTTTGAACAATTATGAAGATACAGGTGTTGCTTTTTGAAAATATTTTCAAAGTTAATGATCAGGTCCTCTAACTGTGTTGGAATTCTTATGGGCACGAATTATGCTCCTTTTTAGTTGAATTTGTTTTATATCCTTATGAGGGAGAAATTATTAAAAGTGTCTACATGAAAAGAAACAAATTTCTTGCTATGGCCTACAACTTGACATCTAAATACATAGATGACGTTATATCTATTAACAAAATAATTTTCATTCATATGTCGATTCGATCTATCCCAGTCAACTAGTCTTCCACATCTGCTGTGTACTTAGATATTTCAATAGACATAGACCTTGACGGTAAACTAATGACTAAACTTTATTAAAAATAAAACCGGGATGACTTCAGCTTATCCACATATCGATTACATATGGTGTTTATCAACTGATTCTATACGCATGTTCTTGTTCTTCGTTTTATAAATTTTCAAATTATGGCAGAGCTGATACAGGGATTTTAAAAGTTTTCTTGAAAGTAAACATTTCGCAAATTCTATCGTTGTTACAGTGATATAACAAACACCCTGTTAGGTAAAATGTTACCTAACTTGTTTCATAGACTACTAATTCCTTCGTTTACCTGATCAAGAGGAAGGTCTCACAACGGGTGTGACCAATAGGCGGGGAATTCCTCCTTGGCACCTGATCCAAACTCTGGTATATCAAGGGTCTGTTTTTTGTCCAACTGTTAATCTTGTATTTAGTGTAGGAGTTGTGAAATTGATCAGTGTACATTATATTCACTGTGTTATGAAATATACATTCAGTTTATTAGAAACCCTAACTCGCGCTGCATATTAAAGCAATTGTGTATTGAAAACTGCCAAAATCATTATCGAAGGCAAATTTGCAGGCTTTCTTGTGCAGTGTAGATTCTTATTTTTTTTTACAACTGAAACACTCGAACGTTGTGGGTTGTACAATGCATACTGAGTATATGAGTGTCCTAAACATATTGGTATTTGAATCAACAATGAACAATTCATACATTTATTGCATATTCTGTCTAAAAAAAAAAACAACCACCTAAAATAGTTTATATTGAAACCTGAGTCGATATGAGTAATCCTTATTTTCAAAAATTAGTTTATTTTCCTTAAGATTTTAGTAATTTCCTTGCAATCAAAATATTATAACGGTGGAAAATGTCTCAAAGCCAGTAAATCCTAATAATGAATGCCAAATACACATGTACGTCAAATTGCATTATTGTAAGGATGTTCAATGGGAATCAAGCGTTGCACTATGTAAGTATTCATAATCAACATTTGCAGATGCAACCACACTTTTAAGTAATGTCAATCCAGAAAACCAGAATGATGTCAATCCACAGCGGTTACCTCCCATTCCCGACACGACTGGTGGGCCTCGGGTACCTGCCATTCCAAGACCTAGGAGTGACGGACCATCGCCAACACCTCCTGGCCGAGGTATAATCGATTTATTCAATAAAATATGTAAAAAAAAAAGTGCGACCGTTGATACTGGTTATCTTACAATGATATATAATACCGACCTTTCTAGATAAAGTAAACTAAACTTGTTTAAAGACGAAAAACTAATAGATAAATTAATTTTTTGTAAACTCTGAATATTTTTACTCACCAAACTGAAAAAAGTGCGAAAGCAATTTTATGTTAAGTTTGGAGATAAATGTCCAGATTTACACGTCTATAAATTCTTCAAAAGAATGTTTAATTCTTATAATTCCAATTTTTCATTGTATAAACAATTTTAAAATTGAATAGTTACGTTGTTTGTTCAGGGTATGTAGCGTCACATTTTCGGATTTATTGATGTGTACTTTCTCGTTTCGATTTAATTTTGCCCAATTAAAACAGTCGTAATAAAGGACATTGGAATCATTATGGTATAATTTTATCATTCTATTCTGTGTTTAAACCAATTTGTATCATGCTTCAACATTGTTGATATACATACTATTCAGGTCCTGTCTGGCGGGATCCTCTGCGAGACATGTGGCCAGTCCGATCACCTCAGAGACCTTTCCCTGGTGGTCAAAGGGGCATTCCCTCCCTCGGTGGTAGATACCTTTTCCCATCCTCTGCTTAAAGATATAATCGTCATTTAATAGACATGTATATGCTTCATCGGATTCCTGTTGTTACAGGATGTTTACTGACATGTAGAACAATGTTGTGTTTTCGAGGAATGTACTCATATTGAAATGAAAGAAATCCTGCTGACTAATATTATGAATTCATAATATTTCATACATATGCATGCTTTCCATTTATCACTTTATCTTACTATCTGCACGTATCTATCCATCCCTTTATCTCTTTCCATATTCATTTGTGTCTCGTACATTTCAACACACAGGTGTACAAACACCCGATTGCGCTAATGAAGCGGAGTTGGGCATGTTTTGTTAAAATTAGACGTCGTTAATGTAAAGGGACTGATTCACGATTTACCCCAAAATTTGTTTTTCACATCTAATGGTCAAAATCCACTGTATGTTGTGTTTAAAAGGTTCCACCCCAAAAAATATAAAGTTCTTCATTGTGACAGAAACTCGTTGTTTGTTGTGTAAAGAAAAGTTGAGGAATATCAATTTACAAAGTTTACAAAACATATAGTTATCTATCCAAATTTATCATTCACATTACATTTCTTATATTAGATAAACCATGCCATTTATAGCTACATTTGTGATTATGCAATATAAAGATGCTTTAAATTACAAATTGACATTAATTTCACTTGTTTTGTAAAAATAAGCATAAAAAAGACTCGAGTCATTATTTACATATCACAAAGTTATAGGGCTAAAATATTGCTCTTATCTTTGCATTCAAAAGGTCCAAAATTTGGTTCTTATCTTTGAATGAGTTATATTTTTTTCAATGTTTAACATCAAAAATTAAAACTATCTTTATCAAATAACTGTGAATCAGTACCTTTATATACTGGTAGTTTTCAAAGTTGAATGTAACTGAGGAGCGACAAGATTTAAAGCGTAAACGTGTTAACAAATCGTTTCATAGTCTTTCATAGGTTCATCAAACTCTTCCCATACATTTCTGTAATATTTATTGTGCATTCATGTATCTTTTTTTTTCTCTAGGAATAGTTCATCAATTCTTTTATCCTCGGCTCCGCTACGCCTTCAGACTACCCTGCAATATAGACGGGCTAACCGATTCGTCTCCTGTTGTTTGGTATAAGGGAAGTACTAGATTCCAACCAGAGCCTGGACGAGTACGCATCGTCAATAATGATATTTTGTTCCAGCCGGCTATAGCCGAGGACAGCGGCAGTTACTCATGTGTAGCAACAGACACAATGGAATCAATTCGGGCTGAACTCCATGTAAATGGTGATCGTAAGTAATTTGTGAATTCATAGTAATATATGACAGTTACTGACCAGCAAATCTGATATTCACACATCCGAAAGACGTCAGGGAAATGTAAAATTGTGTAGATCGATACTTGTAAACTCCTAATCCTTTAAAAGTTTTATATCATTTCAAATCTGTTTCATTTTAACGACGTTAAAAAGAAAGTGGTTTTTTTTTTCTTGTTTAGCAAAACCACCTGGATTGGATGAACGATACCCGATAGTACCAGGAACAAATGGAAGTATGTTGACCAAGTTAGTTTTCACTTCAAACTCTACATATCAAAACTGACTTGATATTTATTTAATAACACCTTTCATTACGTCTAGGTCTGGTGCAGCATTTCCACTATCCGTCCTCGTCAGAATCTTTCCAACTGCGTTGTGATCTGAAATCCGGCGATAAGAATACTCCGATTCGATGGTTGAAAAACGGGAAACCGTTCAGGTTACCACGTGACAGACCCGTATCACTGCACGAGAATAACCATGTTATACGATTTAGTTCCATATCCTCGAAGGACGATGGTCGGTACACGTGCATCGCTGGTGACAATTTGGCGTCCATATCTTCTGAAATCATTGTCACTCGCCCTGGTAATTTTTGTTGTATATTCCAAAAAATACCGATATAATACCTATCGTTCTTTAAAATTATACATTTTATTCTACTGGTTGAAAACTG
>CAJDSM010021076.1:38506-68455 GCA_903981925.1 Ostrea lurida
TCTAGTGAATTTGAAATCCCAGAACATTTCATAGATCAACAACATCAAAACATATAATTTTTCAACACTTTATACGATCATCCCGCACGATGAATTAAAGACAAGACTTTGTAACATTATAGACAGTTGCTTCGTTAACAAAAATGGAAAAAGGAAATATTCGGATTTAGTGATCAGCCATTCAAAAATTATTTTGTTAAACTTCACTCTGATTCTACACATAAATACTATGAAGTTGATATCAAAAGCAAATGCTCTTGTAGGCTTTTGCGCAATCCAGGTCTTCCAAGCAGTCTGTTTTGGAATTTCCAATGGGCCCCCGGTCACGAAACTGTCTGCCTCCTTTATTAGCTGAAACTATTTATTATTCTTAATGAGGCAGATAAATTATCAAAGACCTTCCGCTTACATAGGAAATAGAAGAAATCCCCTTCTTAGCGATGGAATTTAAATTCAACATTTCGATTATTGGATCGACGTTTTATCTATCAATAATAATTGCAGTTTCATTCATGATGTCGAATTCAATATATCCAACGAACATAGAAATAAAAGAACACCACAGAGTCTTCCCGTGACTGCTCGTACTTGGATATTTTATTGAAACAGTTGACATTAAACGGCAGAACTAACTACTCAACTTTTATGACATAACGGGAACGATTTAGCTTTCCCATCGTCAACTTTCACATCTGTAAAGGGTGAAAATATTTGCGTGGGTTTTTTAGTTTCGCGTATAATTCGCGTTACATTAACAATCGCGAAAAATAAAATCATCGCAAAGTGCTGTTCAATGTGGATAGAGGTATGATTCTAATGCAGTTTTTTTACTTTCCGCGAAATTTAAAACATCGCGAAATACCGAAAGATGAAAATCGCGAAATTTTAGCCCTGCGAAATTTAAGCCCTTTACAGTATTTATGTAGCAATATTTTATCACCTGCATATGGTGTGTATGTCTCTCAACTTATTCGATACACAAGAGCTTGTTCTGCGTATGATCAGTTTTTGAACCGAGGCAGGCTACTTACAGACAAGTTGTTGTTGCAGGGGTTTCAACAGTCACGTTTAAAGGCAGCATTTTGTTAATTCTATGGTTGTTATAACAATTTAGTTTACCAATATGACTTACCATTGAGTCAAATGCTGTCTGATGTGTTTCATAGCCATTGTTAAGCCGTTTTTCACACTGATTTGACTACGGATTGTTCCGTTTAGCTGATCAAGACTATGGGCTCACGGCGGGTGTGACAGGTCAACAGGGGGTGCTTACTCCTCCTAGGCATCTGATTCCACCTCTGGTGTGTCCAGGGGTCCGTGTTTGCCCAACTCCTGTTTTTTGTAGTCTATTTGGGACTTGCGAGATTGATCACTGTTCGTTATCTTTGCCTTTACATATATGTGTGAAGCTTAAATGTTTCTCACTATGACGTCACAGAGACATCATACGTCAGGACATACGAATCGATCGTGGTACAGCGGGGTAAATATCTTAAAACTTTGTTGTCATCTTCTACAGTATTAGCCTGTAGATAGTTGGGGGGTCGGTACGCAAGAGTTTGTTGAGCTTAAAAAATGACTTTAAAGGGGTTTGTTTGAACAGTCTTGTCTAACATCAGCATTATGTAAATTCTTTGTTCGTTAGTATCGTTACCACACTGCCTAGAACATCCTTAGGTAATATTTGTCGCAACACTAACTGGAATAAGTATAAATTCATATCTTAATAAAGTGAAACATTCAGAGGTACGTTGCCTGAAACATCCTAAAGTGTGTATCTGTAACCACATTACCTAGAACATATCACCATTACAACCGATTGCTCTGCATTGTTTTTATAGAAAACAAATTCAAGAGAAATGTTCCTACGGAGCGGTTGATATGACTATTTTATAAACTATTGTAGAATCTCTTCTGATATCTACTGTTGAACCATTAGATTTTGTGGAGTGAATCCCTGTGGATGTTGTGGGTACCCCATCCCATGAATTTCAAGCCACAACGAAATACACAGTCCATGCAATTTGTCTATATACAGAAATCATATCCACGAACTATTAAAATCTTCAAAATCCACAAAAATTGACCCCCACGAATTAACGGTATTCCACAGGACTTGCATCGAAACTGATAGGTCATCTTGGTACCTGTCTTTTATTTGCAATTGGTTCCAGGCTTGAACTGATTGTAAATGTTTATGTCTTCTCATTAATTCGTACTTTTTAATAGTCATAAACAAGTGATGAGTGGATATCGCTAATCTTTGTTTTTCTTTTCTTTTATGAAAGGTTTCTCCAACAAACACTTTCCAATAGTCAGGTCACTTTTCCGGTTAAACTGTACAGTAGCTGAAGACACACCCACGTTACCAGTGTCGTGGCTTAAAAACGGCGATCCATTTACCCCTGATGGCGTCCACACACAACAGCTGTCCCGTTCATTGTTATTCTCGTCAATCATGCCTGAAGACAGTGGTCGCTACACGTGCATAGTTGGTAACAATCAGGACGCTGAAAACACGATCGTAGACGTCATATTCCACGGTATGTACCATCTGTATCATCTGTTTAAATGCCAGCAGAACAATTTACGTTTAATTTTCCTTATTGATTGTATATGCTGATTAGATTAAAAAGAAATTATTAAAACAAAGGGTTCCTATAATGTGTCATCTTCTATTCTGGTCTTTCTATCATTTTCCCCAGTGTAATTCAAGTTCTGATTACTGCAGACATGTGCTAGTATTAGATAAAAGATTAATTGTTACTAAGAAACATGTTTAACTAGTTTAACCGTTCTTTTATGATACACCCAAGAAATGAAATTATATGCAGACATTTGTCGCTGATTACGAAAAATATCCTAAAAGTGTTCAAATTGTTTCTTACCTTTTACATGTACATCGTGTAAAATGAGCAGTGAAGTAACTATATACATGTGATATCATAGTAAACACTTGATGAAACTGTCATCCAATCTACTGACAGTTCTGGAAAGATGACTGATGGCAATTTCAGCATGTGTAAGCTATTCGTCTGCCAATCAAATTGCTAAGGTAATTTGTGATTCTGACAAAGTATGGTATTCTGTACATTTCAGATATGGGCCCGGGAGACAACACTCCAGGTCGTCCTATTCTGCGACGAAGATTTCTTTTGAAGTGTGGTATATCTTCTTTGCGACCCAACACACGCATTACCTGGCTTAAGGACGGGGTCCCATTCAATGCCAATTCCGATCGAGTGAGATTTGTCAACAATAAACATGCTGTGCTTTTCACGTCCATCCTAGAAGAAGACAATGGCGAATATATGTGCATAGCCAATTATGGAACCAGCAGAGCTTCCTATACTACTACAGTAAATGCGGCAGAAGAGAAACTGCACGGTATTGTATAACCAATGTAAAGACAAAGATAATGAACAGTGGTCAATCTCCAAACAGAATACAAAAACACGGACCCCTGGGCACACCAGAGGTGGGATCAGGTGCCTAGGAGGAGTAAGCATCCCTTGTTGACAGGTCATACCCGCCGTGAAACCATAGTCTTGATCAGGTAAACGGAGCAATCCGTTAAGGAGAGGGCTTATATAATCTATGCATGTCCAATCCTTTTATGTATTATACATGATAAAATTTTGCTTGAATTTAGATTATGGCTCACGGCGAATGTGACCGGTCGATAGGGGATGCTTACTCCCCCTAGGCACTTGATCCCACCTCTGGTGTATCCAGGAGTCCGTGCTTGTCCAACTTTCTATTTGTATTGTGTATGGGACTTCAGAGATTGATCACTGTTCCCTATCTTAGCCTTTTCGTTAAGGTCAAAACTAAACTGATAAAATACGTCCCTGCATGACTTGACGTCATGATTTTGAGACTGGCACACTTACATGTAGTCCAGATAGATGCCAATATTCAAAACGACATGGATTGTAACATTGCTATTACGTTTTGTCCCTTTATGAATGTTTTCTACGTTTTACTGCGTTCTTGCACATTTATAAACATGAAAAACCCATGACATGAAGTTTATTAATAATTACATTTTATGAAGTACTTAGACTTTACAATTTGAAATTGTCTATGAATATTTTCGTATAAAATGAAATATAGTTATTCTTATTACATTGCGCTTAAAAAGCTATACACATCACCAACTGATACTGTACAATTGTCATTTTTATCTTTTAGAAATAATAACAGTCCCTGTAGCTCCCACTGAACACAAAGCAACGTTGTCCGAGAGATTTATACTGGTCTGTGCGCTTCCGTCGGTCAGCAGTACAAATTCCGCCATATGGATGAAGGATGGGAGGCCATTCCATCGCAGAAACGCTCCAGGCAATGTGTCGTTTAGACCAAGATCTCTTGTATTCAATCCTATCACCAATGCAGATAATGGGCGATATACATGCATGGCGGAAGATACCGGGGATCATTATGCTATCGAGTTGACTGCTATTCCAAAGCAATACACTCCAACTGAGGGCCAAGTATTAAGTGTTCAGTGTATCTTGCCGGGTATTAATCGAGGACAACGGATAACATGGCAGAAAAATGGTCAATTTTTACCTCAAAGAAATTCACCAGCAATGAGATTCTCTGACAATGGAGCAACCATTACGTTCTCTCCCGTTACTCCAAGAAATGACGGATTATATGAGTGTACCACAGAAGACGGTAAAAGTTACCCGCTCAATATTAAGGTTAAGCCTACTATGCAGTTTCCACCAAGCAAATCACGGTTTGTGTTGGAATGTGCTGTTCCGAATGGGAATCCACGACAGGTGATTGAATGGCGCAAGGACGGAGTACCGTTCATACCCACACAGAACAGAATCTCATTCACCACAGAAAATGGAGTCAGAAAAGTCATTTTTGATCCCCTCTTACGGGAGGATTCCGGTCGATACACGTGCGTGAGTTCTGATGGGAAGCAGTACAGTACAAATATTATTGTAGATGGAAGAACTTCCGCCAGACGCAATGTCCAATCGACTGTTACACAGGCATTCAGACTGAATTGCGAGATTCCCTTCCTTGATCAATCATCAACCGTATACTGGTTAAAGGGTGCTCAGCTCTTCACACCACCGAGGGAAGATGTCAAACTTGAAGCAGGAAATACGGCAATTCTGTTTGAATCTATCATGCCAGAAGATTATGGAAAATATACCTGTGTGTCTACGGATGGTGAACACTACACCGTCAATTTAGATGTTAAAAGCGGTCCGGGACACAGTAAGTAGAACACAACCACAAATGAAATTTGAACCATGTGTCGGATACTTTCAATAATCATTTCTGTCGCTAATATTCTGTATGTCCTGCAACTACATATTTAGAGAGAAGCCGTTTTAATGCATTTAATCATCTTCACCACTGACGTAATGTCCACTCTGTCCCACCTTGGCTTTCAAAGTTCCACTAATTACACCTCCTACACAGAATTATAGAAAATGTTTCGCTGTTGATAATCGGCACTAACAAAGAAAGGACATTTTGGAATATATGTATATCACTTGAATTTTAGAGCGTGTAGCGGTAGGCATTGCAGACAGGCCAGAAACTACCGTTCCAGAGAAATCTATATCTGATATAATATGCCCGATACGGGATCTCGAGGCAAACGAGAAGGTAGTTTGGTTGAAGAATGGGAAGGTGTTTATGCCCTCCGGAGATCGAGTGAAGTTTAGTCCGCTTGGTCGAACCGTCACCTTCTCTCCCGTTGTGGCAGAAGATGCTGGATTATACTCTTGTGTTTCGGAAATAACGGGGACAACTTTATCGCAGATTTTAAATGTAGGAAAACCCCTATATCCAGGTGAGTTCTACTGAACCATTATAACCGAACTAGAGTAAAATATACGTGCATGAATATCTAATGATTTATAGTTAAATATATAGGGCTCACGGCAGGTGTGACTGGTCCACAGGGAATGCTTTCTCCTCCTAGGCACCTGATCACACCTCTGTTATATACACGGGTCCGTGTTTGTCCAACTTTGTACTTTGTATTCCTTACAGGAATCATGAGATTGATCAACGTTATTTTCATATAACTACCAGAACATGTATATCTCCAATAGAATCATTCAATATGAAAGTCGACCTTTCGATGTATTTTAATACAACTCTGCTGAGCATGGTAGCATGTCGGTCTAAATATGTACATGTAGCATTGCAACACTTTTTAATCATTTCAGATGACTATACATTGGAAGTATCTCCCGACGTGTATCGCCCTGTTGAAACTAAACCGTTCAATCTGGTTTGCAAGATTCCAAACTCCTCTGGGCGAGTATTGTGGATGAAGAATGGAAAATTATTTGACAAACAACAGGCTTCTGCGATTTCGATGCATGATGGGGATAAAAGAATTGATTTCGAAAACGTCTTGCCAGACGACAGTGGTTCCTATGTGTGTCTGTCAGACGACTTCAGCACCATATATCCTGCTGCAGTGGACGTTTTCCCGCGCAGTGCCTACGGTAAATTTTGGTGATTTTTTTCTCTCACCCCGAATCATATTATTCCTTCCGAATATGTATTTTTTTTTTAAAGTACATGTATATGAATGATAATTTTCAACTCAGAAATGACTACATTTTGTCGAGACCTACTAATATAGTAAATTGAAGTTTTGTCTAGGAAGACAAAATTTAAAGGGACATAGGTTAAAAATCGTGAATTGTTTTAGATTTGAAAATAAATGCAGATAAATGCATGAAATTGTTATTTTTAACAGAAAATGACTTCTATGAGTTATTTTGGACTGATTTTCATTCTTTTAGAAATTGTTGACAAAATGAGCTGTACTATTTCTATAATATATTTCAATAGTTTATCAATGTTCCATTTAGAAAATTCTCTCTTCTTGACATGGTGTATCCTCTGAGACATTAATCAACTGCTGATTATGGACAGAATGCATTACTTAATCCCATCCATGCATGTCTACACATAAGTCTCTCTATTGACTATTGTCTTGCTCTGCCCGCCTTCCTGTATTCCAAATGTATCCATTCTCCTTTATTTCTGTCTCTATTGTATAGGATGTATACTTTGACAAATTAAGAAGTCGTTGGATTAACACAGAGTATGATTGTGATTATTTTACCAGAATATTTAGATTCGCTGGGGCCACTTGATCCACGGCTACCACCAGGTCTTCAACGTCCAGGAAACTTGAATTACGTACGAATCCCAGAAGGATCGAATTATGACTTGCCTTGCAATGTGACAAACAGGTTAGCTCCAAAATCATGGACAAAAGATGGAGAGGTTATTGTACCTATCAACGAGCAAGTTCTCTCTTTTGATCCCATTACGAAGGGTGATTCTGGTATATATAGGTGCAGCGCTGGGACTCAAGAGCATATAGTTTTAGTTGACGTCGTACCACAAGATGTTCAAGGTATGCATAATCTTTGATATATCACGTGTTCGAATAGCTCTTTACGTTTGACAGCCATCAAACTTTTTACTAGATTTTGGAAATGAACTTTGCTCCAGTTGACTATCAATGATTTTATCGATGACGAACAATATGATTTGGTTTGTAGAATATTTCCTTTTGAGCGAACGTCCTGATAAGAAGCCTAGCTTGAGGTTACCAGACCCGACTGACCAGAAACCGATACTTTCCCTTCTTAATGGCATCGATCAGAAACTCCATTATACTGGCCCTGGTCAACCGTTTGCTTTGATTTGTGAAATTGCACCACAAAACAAACGAATCAGATGGTACAAAGACGGCAATTTATACACACCTTCACGCCCAGATGTACAAGTATACGAAAGGATGATTCAGTTTGGACGACTGACTACAAATGACGCAGGCGTGTATACCTGCGTGGCGGGAGATGGGGAGCTCACATATTCATCAAGACTTGTTGTAAATCCACGCCATACCAAAGGTTAGAGATGAAAATGTGACATATAATTTTAATGGATAAAAACTTTAAATTCAGATAAATTCATTCCTTGCTATACAAAAATTAATTGAAGGACTACGGTGCCTTGCTCTGCTGATAGAGTACTAGTACAGGAGGAAGCTTAGCCACTCATTTGAGTGAAAATTTAGTGAAAGGTTTCGACAGATGACTAAATGGCAGAACTCTAGTTGATAGTCATCTTTCAGTTCACTAAATGACGTAATTTCATACTGTGAAAACACCAATCTGTGTCTAAGTTAGAATATAATGGGTAATGTGAACTTCAACGCAGTCATGTCATTCCATCTCACACCAATGTCATGCATATGGCGACATTTACATGTATGCCCTTTTTAAGGATGAACAAATCAGGTGTTTCGACCACAAACGAAGAGAAAAATGAATACTTTCGAACCCAAATAAGAAAAGAGATAGAGCTATTTATTTTTGAATTACAAAACCCAATAAAGCAATGCAAGAAACGTAGCGGTTCGGTAAAGTGCAACTTATTGTTTACACCACACAATGTGCTTACATACCATGTTATTCTTTGAAATCGATATTTCTTTGTTTGGACTTCATGAAAATACCAAATTGTTTTGAATTAGGAATTGCATTATTAATATTAAAAGTCATATGTTGACTGATTTGTTTCATACCCTGTGTTAGACTGTCATTTTCCTACTAGATTTGACTACGGGTAACCCCGTTTACTTTATTTCGACTAAGGGCTCACGGCGGGTGTGACCGGTCAGCGGAGGATGCTTACTCCTCCATGGCACCTGATCCTACCTTCGCTTTTTTCGGAGGTCCGTGTTGCCCTACACTCGATTTTGTATGTTTTTTGGATTATGATTACATTTGACACAATGTTAACTTCGCCTTTTTGTATTTAAAGAACCCCTTTAATTTCGTTATTTAATTAGGGTAGGACTTATTCAAATGGATGCCTAGCGGCAATGGATCTATGAACCGCTTAAGGTCCCAAGTAGACCCCCCCCCCCCTTTAATTAGGTTATTATCATACTTATCATTTTTACTTTCATTGATATACTATCTTTTCTGACACAGTCACGATCAATTTGGCTGAAACCAAAACCAACAATGCAGAGGCCAGGAAACCTTTCCAGATTCAATGTAACATTCCAAATTTGGATAAGGGAGAATTGGTAGCTTGGATGAAGGACAGCCAACTGTTTCTGCCCCCCATCAACAGGAACATAATTTTCTCATCCAAAGGTCATAACATAACGTTTGATCCTGTGCTAGAAGAGGATGCTGGCACCTACACGTGTATATCACAAACAACCGGGGCCCAGGTGTCTCAGAGGCTCAATGTTCATCGCCCTATATATCCAGGTGAGTTGTGTGAGTGAGTGTTAATAAGCGTGCAAGTGCGTGAGAGAGTAAGTGGGCGAGAGAGCAAGTGGGTGAGAAAGCAAGTGGGTAAGAAAGCAAGTGGGTGAGCGAGTAAGTGGGTGAGCGAGTGTTGTGAGATTTTTTTCACACAATTCTCATTGCAAATACTAGTAATGAACGCTGAGTGACAATACGCACTTACATTTTGAAAGAGACGATTACATTTAGTTTGATCGATTTAAAGATATGGTGGGTGCCAAAAACTCTAGGAATCGCACTACTGAAATCGTTGTTTCTAAATATTTTTTACTCTTAAGATTACTACAGGGTAGAGGTATCCCCGAATTACTATCGACCAGTGGAGACCAAACCATTCACTCTCAAATGTCCGAGCGCAAACGGTCCTGCTTTCTGGATCAAGGATGGACTACCTTTTGCAAAGAAAGATCGTGTTACATATTCCAGTGGGGAAAGTCGAATACACTTCGATCACATTAACAAGGAGGAAGATAGTGGTTACTATGTGTGTATCACTCAGGATGGGCGGATAATGCACTTATCTGCTGTTGATGTTGTACCACGGACTGTTTTTGGTAAACGACATTGTCAGCTAATTGATTTAAAGCGACTCATTCACGATTTTTGGACAAAAATGTTTTTTCAGTTTAGATATTACAAATATGAAATATAACTTATTTGAAATAGAAAACCAAAATTTAGACTTTCTGACTGCAGGGATATAAACAATATTTTAATCCCAAGTCTAAAAAAGACTACTGATTTAAAGCGACTCAATTACGATTTTTGGACAATAATATTTTTCAGTTTAGATATTAAGAATATGAAATATAACTTTTTTGAAATTGAAAACCGAAATATGGACTTCTGATTGCAAGGTTATAAGCAATATTTTGATCCCAATTCTGTGTTATGTATTACAAACACTTTAGTCATCTATGTAAACAAAGACTGATGAAATTTTTACATGTAAATGTGTAATTATAAAAATATCATTTTAAATGGCATATCTAACTTAAATATCACATCAGATTAGATATTCATCACAGATTTAGACAGGTTTCTTTTAATACTTTGTAAACAATAACATATCTGAATCTTTGTTTACTTAACAAATAATAAACTCTCCGCATTGAGCTGCTGTCATAATGTACAACCTTATTTTGTGACGAAACTTTTTAAACACAATATAGATAGTACATTTCATTCAGAAAAAGTGAAAATCAAAATTTGAAGAAAATCGTGAATCAGTCTCTCTAAGATATAAAAGCCCGCAGTTTTCAATAAGTGTATTGAATTTAAAACCAAAAGAAACCTTAAACTGAAATTCCTTAATATTTTGTTTTATACTTATAGACTACCTGATGACACTGGGTCCTCCGGACAGGCAAGGGAACCAAGAATTAGTTATTCCACCAAACCTGGGCTACTTTAGACCTCAGTCTGGGAGTATGTTTGAACTTCCATGTAATGTCTCCGATTCCGCTCTAGCTCTGGCACAATCGATCACCTGGACCAAAAACGGAAATGTATTGCCACTTCAACACAACAAGCGGGCTTTGCTATTCCCCACAGTATCTGAGGCCGACGGTGGATACTACACATGTACAGCAGGACTAGAGGAATACAATGCTCTGGTTGATGTCAAACCAGAAAGTGTACAAGGTATATATTTATCTTCATACAATATCTGTTTCATACCCTTTGTTGGACGACGGGTAACCCCGTTTACTATGTTTCGACTACGGCTCACGGAGGGTGTGACCGGTCAGCAGAGGATGCTTGCTCCTCCATGGTACCTGATCCTGCCTTCGCTTTTGTCGGAGGTCCGTGTTGCCCTACATTCGATTTTGTATTTATGTTTTTCGGGACTATGATTACGATTAACACATTGTTTACTTCGACATTTTATATGTATACTGATGCTCTCAAGACGTTAAAGATATATGAATCCGCTAGTTTGATAAATGTTCACTTCGCTTCTGTTTTAAAGATACTTGTAAAAGCATATCACTACTTGTAAAAGCATACGAGTATCACTATTTTAGCAAATCGTTTAAATTAGGCTTGAATTCGATTTCAGAGTATCTGCTCCTCAGTGACACGGATGATAAAAAGCCAACTTTGGTTTTGCCTGATGCCCAGAATCAAAAACCATTGCTAGCACTTCCAATCGATGCAAAGGAAGACGCTAAGATCCAAACACGACCTCCTGGTGTCGGTTATATTCTGTTGTGTGACCTCCCCCCATCTGTTCCTTATCGGGCTCCTATCAAATGGTACAAAAACGGAGCGGTGTTCAGCGTTCCCGCCAATTCTGGTCGTGTATCACAGACAGATAACGGTCGCGTTCTTCAGTTTGCGTCACTGAAGAGAACAGATGCTGGTGTGTACACATGTGTCGCAGGAAATAACCTAGCTTTGTTCACATCCAGAATTGTAGTTTCTCCAAGTGTTAAACATGGTAAGATATTTATTCTTCAGAGCAAAATCATATACAAAATCATTCAATAATAATCACTACTCAAAATTTGATAAGGATCACTAGTATATGTGTGCAATTTACCACTAACATAACAAAAGACATAAATTTGACTCGGAAACGTGTTTACTCAGGTTATGAAATGAAAATCCATGAACGGCATGAATTTTAATTTTTAACAATACGGAATGTTTGCAAGTGTGTCGACGACGTTTTTGATTTCACTTGGACACAATGTTGCAGTTATGCAGGCCAGTTATTAATTTTTTAAATAAAAAAGATCTGTGATCCTTATCAAATTTTCAGTAGTATACGTGTATTTGTGATTTCATGGAAAGCAAGTAGAGAGGTGAGGGGTTATTAGATTTAAATTTTGCTAATCAGAAGAGGCACTTACATGAGGTGATCCTTCAGGTGAGTCCACAAAAACGGAGGCCCCGGCCATGTCACAGCAAGTGTGATACGATAAAGATCCCTCCCTGCTCAGAGGCTGTAAACGCCAAACATAGGCCTAATTTTTGTAACCCTTCGCCGGCAATGGTAACGTTTCCCTATAAGTGAAATATTCTCGGACATCAAACAGCATACACTCATCCAATCTTTTGCAGAGGTTATAAATGTACAGCTGTAAGTTAATGATTTAATTTTTTATAAATATTTCTTTTACGTCTGGACACATGGTGCCTGTAGAGAAAACCAGTGCTTACGTACGATAAATGAGGAAACTGAGAACCAAATTATATTGTTGAGGGAGGAGCGTCATATATCTTTGAAAATCTTTTGTATCACTTCACATTTAGCGCACGAGAAGAATGCATATTTATAATTGATGAAATACCATTTCTGTGTAATATAAAAATGCGAAAATTATGTCGTGTTACAAAACATATCGTAATTACCATGTTTGTCTTTCTGGTTGTACGTCAACTTTCCCTCCACTTCCTGCTCGCAGTAATTTTGTATAGGATCGAGAAATTACACACTTTGTACGAAAGTTTTATAAGCAAGTATTTCATTAACGCCATCAGTATATATCTTTACAATTAGAAAGCACTGGTTGAATCGATTGTAGTTTTATTAAGAGTCCAAACCAAGATTATTTGATGACTATTAAAGTCAACAATGCTGCCAATATTTGCCCAAACCATGCCTCTTTAACGAAGATACAATAGATAGGAGCAATGCTCATAGCTCTTGATTGTTTTTCAAAATCTAATCTGTACATAATGCACCATCCTCCTTTTATTTTTCTCGCTATATGATCCTTTGTCAAAGATGTAGTTGAAACGATTTGTATGTTGGAATTGTGATTGAAAGTATGATGCATTACTGTACAGTGTTATAGAATCATTTCATTTCTTGAGGGCTCAGTTTTTGTTGGTACCGGTACAAATGTCGAACCACAACAAATAAAAAAGTTATGTAATGTTTCTTCATACCGAAAACAAAACCATCAGATTGCATTCCATTACATTACATTAGGCTCACAGCGTGTGTGACCGGTCGACAGGGGATGCTTACTCCTCCTAGGCACCTCACATCTCACCTCTGATGTGTCCAGGGGTCCGTGTTTGCCCAACTCTTGTTTTGTATTCTATTTGGGACTTGCAATATATTGTTAGTTATATGGATTCTTGGCAGTGTATATGGACACATATTCCCTGTCAAGGTTTATATTATTCCAAGCCGTCAAGCGAAGGAGAATATATAATTTGACAGGGAATATGATTCCATATACTCTGCCAAGAATCCATATAATGAATTAGTACTTCTGCAGAGCAATTAATGTGAAAATAGAATAATCAAAGAGAGGGAAGGTGAGAGCCCTGGGGGATAAATAAAGTTGAGTGAGGAAAGCTTTAGTTTATTACAATATTTATCCAGTATTTGTACTAATAACTTTAAAAGAAGAAAAATTGTTTTAATTTCTTAAATCTCTAATGTGCAAAAGGTTGTTAAATCTAGGCATGTTGCGTTTATTTTAGCCTAAAATCGTGCAGCCGCCTTGAACTATGACGTCACAAACGATAAACTTGTTTACAAACACGCAACCGCATTGTTATTGCATCACGAATTTTGTTAATAATTATTAAAGTAAGTAAATGTAATTTTACAAAGTTTAATAATTTTTGAAAATACTCAAACTGTAAGGTGGATAAATCCAAAAAAGTAACGATTCATTTACGAAGTGGTTAACTATGGAAGCCATTTTTTATCTCATCTATTCTTGACAGGGTACAATTGGCCTCATGCTCCCGGATTGTCGTTCAATCAAATGCCTGCTGCATATTTCTGTGCAGTAATACAATGATCACTGTTCGGTATATTTATATCCAAGGAAACTATAAAATCTTGACAATCTGGAAAAAATTGGACCCATGAATTTAATTGATTTCATGGTATTTTATATTTTCCTCATTGTATATAGGATACAGTATGTGTAAAGAGTATAAATATATATTCAAGAGTACAAATGCATTGCAAACATACGTGTCAAAATATTTTGATGAAACTATATTTTGAATTCATAATTCACTGCAGATCGGATAACGGTTGGAGTGGGAAAGATGCAGAATAACATACAGGTTAACCAACAGTTTACTTTAACTTGTGCTATCCCTCCATCCAATCCTGAGTTACCCGTGAGATGGTTAAAGGACGGTGTTGCCTTTACCTCCCCCGATCCATCAAGAGTTGTAGTTACTGGAAGAGCCATTTCATTTTCCCCTGTTGTGGAGGCTGACAGAGGGCGATACACATGCATGGCTATTGATAACTCGGCGTCCTATACCTCAGCTCTTAATGTCATGGCAACAGGAACAAATGGTATACCTCTACGTGTCATTTGAAGACTGTTGTCTTGAAATATAAAATATAAATTAAAATATTAAATTTCTTCATTTCATATTTGTCAACATGTCCTGAAGCAGCAATCAATATGCCTTTAATGAATACCTTGTTATATACATCTGTTTTAAACTTAATGACGCAGTGATACTTTTCGTTACCAAGAACATATTGTCTAAAATCATGACAATGTAGATTTCTTCTATATCTTGACTCTTTCAGTTGGGAGTCCCCAGTTGCTAAATTTCTGGCAGCAGCAATTTACCCCTCGCGCCCTTGGAGGCTTCGAGCTTACATGTGTTATGCCCTCAACACTGGATCCCTCTATCCCCGTCATATGGATGAAAGACGGCAATCGTCTGGCAATGGATCGTACCGGTAGAATCAGATACAGTGCCGGAAACAGGAAAATGATATTTTCAGAGGTAACACCAGAAGATAAAGGATGGTACACATGTGTTGCATTGGATAATTCAGCCTCGTATACACTATCAATGGTTGTGGATGTGGACGGAACTAAAGGTTGGTTCCTATAAATTTCGTAGAAAGAGAAAAAATATAGTCTGTTCATAAAATATTCTTTCGTCATTGAAAGATGTTGTCCTTCATGTAGTGAATCAAAAACAGCAAAACTTAGAGTACTATTCGTAATAAAAATTGTAAAGAATATCTATATCAAATTAGATTGTCAGACTGTTGTGTGATCTTTATAAAAAGTAAATTACATTCATCGTGCTTGAACACTTTTTCTTTATACAGAAACCGACTCCGTAGGAACTGCTCTTAGAATCTCAAATGCAAATCTGGGAATGGTGTATGAACTTAGGTGTTTACTGCCGAATACAGGGAAAGAAATATCTTGGGTTAAAAACGGAGTGGAAATTCGGGCTGATCCCGATGGCCGTAGGACCTTCCATCAAGGGAATCGTATATTGCGTTTTACCCCCGTCCAGTCGGAAGATGCTGGATATTACATGTGTCGATATAGAGACGGTACAATGACGTACAGCACGGCGATGAGAGTTATAGGAGGAGTAGGAGGCGGGGCTTCCGGTAAAAGTTTTATACGTGACAACTGGTATATTTCATATGCAGGAACATGATAAGATATTCAAATGAACGAATTATAATCAAGAAATGTAAAATCTTCTTGAATGAGAAATAATTGTCATAAACAATGCTAAATTATCTAGGACAAAAAAGTTTGAACATTAGCCCGCTGATACAGAATTAAAACTAAGTGTTGTTTTAATAATTACAAATGACATATACAGTATATCGCATGTAAACCTTATCATGATTTACTCCTTACAGGAATGAGAAGTATAAGAAACTTTTATCTCATGCAACTCGGAGGAAAGTTCGACTTGCGTTGCGGAATTCAGTCTCGAGATCCAAACTTCCGGGTCATTTGGTTAAAGGACGGACAACTGTACACTCCACAATCCAATTCGATCTCATATTACCATGGAAACAGCAGAATTCTATTTGATTCACTGCGCGAAGAGGATGCCGGACTTTATACCTGTATTAGTGGAGGAAACCGATACTCCACGCGGCTTTTTATGAAGAGGTCCCTTCCTCCAGGTCTGTTTAAACAAACAAAAAAATACGATTAAAATAATATAAAACTACTGTCGAATCATCATTGTTCGTGGGGTACCAATATTCGTGGATTTCGTGGGTCACATTTACCCACGAATTAACATCCCACGAACATAATTTATTTTCCTATTAATCTTTATAAATATTGTGCCGTTTGCATTATTTATGAATTACCCACGAAATTATGTCCCCACGAACCAGCAAAATTTTCGTTACCCACGAACATTGGCCCCCACGAATTAAAATGATTCCACAGTAATTAACTTCTTCATATTCAATGTTTTCTTTTACATTGTTTGACATTGCCTGTAACTATTAAAGTTCAAACTGGATGCATGTCCGAGTGTGGCAGCACGGCATCATCATGTACCATTCAGCTAAACTGTACAAACTACCTGAGATGTCAAGTCAATGGACAAGGTTGCGAATGCCGCGCAATGATGTGCACGTTTGGAACTTTCTTCAACCCAAAAACCGATGACTGCACATCAATTAGAACAACAACCTGCTCGAGCGGTAAGAATGTTAGAATTTACGAAACGGCGATTTTAAACGGCGATTTTTTTGTTAATTTTCGAGATATGACCTTCCACCAGTTAAAGAACTTTTATTTCATTGCTGTTGTAGATCCTTGTCGAATGCTTACAAAACGCTTTACTTACCCAAGTGGCTATAACTGTCGGAGTTTCTACCGCTGCTCAGACGCGTTGACGTCTGTCCCAATGTGTTGTAGCCATTACTACAAGTACGACCACACAACTGGAACATGCCAGCCCGACAGGAGCTGTTCCATCGAATGTACAGAGCGAAAACTGCCGGAAGTGGATCCGTCTGTTAGACTGAGTAGGAATTTATTAATTTAAGGGAAAATAACACCTCAGAGGAAACTGAAAGTTTTACTTTGTTTCATGAAATATTAGTAATAATCATGATGACGTTAAACCGAAAATTGATGTGGCTAGCCGATTAATTGAAAAGGTGAAGATAACGAACAGTGATCAATCTCGTAAGACCCAAACAGAATATAAAATAAGAGCTGGGCAAACATGGACCCTTGGATACACCAATGGTGGGATCAGGTGCCTAAAAATCTAAAATAACAACGCATGTACATGTTGCCATTTAGCCATTATGACTATATGGTATACTTGCTGTTACTGGATAATGCTTTAGTATGTCTTTGGAAACCCAGCAATGTACTCTTCCCATACCTTTACAAAATTTGGCTAATGATGTGTAACGTTGTATTCTTTCCTTGGCTTATCCATGTAATCTTTCATCAAATAGGTTGATCAGAATTACAAAAGCCTGATTTGGTGGACCATTTCAGGATAATTGGTTGATGAATCATTTCAGTGATGCTGATCCTGATTATGGACCATAATTAGGTTTAGCTTAATGGCTATAGCTAGGAATATAATTCAATACCGTCTAAGGAACTACCCTATTTTGTACTGCTAAAAGTTAAAGGACATAGCCACATTCTGAGCTAAATATATTCAATTCTTATTTTTCCATTTTTAATGTTCACAATGCTCACTTAAGTTGTTTCTAATGGTCAGTTAAATTTGAATGTCAGTTTTTGAATTACAAATGAGATGCTGCAGGGTTATAACGAATCTCGTTTGAAGTCATCATTTCGCAAATTCTACGGTCGCTATAATGACCTTGTCTGCGATTACAAATTATCACTAAGTCATATGTTGACTGATTTGTTTCATACCCTTTGTTAGACTGTCATTTTCCTACTAGATTTGACTACGGGTAATCCCGTTTACTTTATTTCGACTAAGGGCTCACGGCGGGTGTGACCGGTCAGCAGAGGATGCTTACTCCTCCATGGCACCTGATCCTACCTTCGCTTTTGTCGGAGGTCCGTGTTGCCCTACACTCGATTTTGTATATGTTTTTTTGGATTATGATTACGTTTGACACAATGTTAACTTCGCCTTTTTGTATACAGCAGTTACAATTTTTCGTTATTTAAATAAGGCTTGCGCCATGTTTATATATACAAAAAGGCGAAGTTAACATTGTGTCAAACGTAATCATAATCCAAAAAACATATACAAAATCGAGTGTAGGGCAACACGGACTTCCGACAAAAGCGAAGGTAGGATCAGGTGCCATGGAGGAGTAAGCATCCTCTGCTGACCGGTCACACCCGCCGTGAGCCCTTAGTCGAAATAAAGTAAACGTTTCGTTTAAAACAGATTTTTCAAATTACAAGTTCATTTTTAACGCAATTAAAAAGTTTCTAGTGTTTGTCACATCTCATTATGTTTTAAACGTGATAATTTCTATTGAGTCCTTCCAATGTAAACAAAAACATGGCACGAGCCTTCTTTACATATCAAAGATTTTTGAATGCTGTATCTCACCTGAAACTCAAAAACTGACATTCAAATGTTTGCTGAGGACTGGAAATACTTTAGTTCAGCATTGCAAGCATTAAAAATGGGAAAATAAATTTTTATTGTTTTTTAATTTCAAAACGTATCCGTGCCTCTTTAAAGCATATGTGAAATACTCCAATGCACATGGGCAGGCAGTCTGATGCTGAGGTTATTTTACATGGTCGTTCGGATGAGACCGGAAAAATCAAGGTCCCGTGTCACAGTAGGTGTGGCACAGAAAAGATCCCTCCCTGCTCAAAGTCCCACAATGCCGAGCATAAGCCTAAATTTCGCAGCCCTTCACCGGCAATGGTGATGTCTTTATATGAGTAAAATAGTTTCAAGTGGGACATAAAACAGTAAATAATCAATCAATTTACATGTTACAGTGACAGTCAGTCCTACAGGAGGTGTATGTTTCCTTAGACCCATTCCCGACAGGCCAGACATGTACTACAACATCGCTTCCGGTAGTTCACAACAGTGTCCACCTGGAACTGTCTTCAAAGAGGACATCTGTGTCTGCGAAAATTCTCTGCAGCTTACTCATATCCATGAGAAGACATCAGCTCATATCAAAGGCAACCTCTCTCTCTCTCTCTCTCTCGCTCTCTCTCTCAAAATTTGTCTAGAGAACAATTTACAGTCTACTCTACCTCTATTGAAGTCGATTACATTAAACCCCTGTTTAACAGTTCAAAGTTGAATTAAATCACCAGTATCTTTTTAAATATATTTCAACACCAGATACAATGATGAAGTTTAGAAGTAATGAACAAATTAGTAAATAATTTTAGTCCCCTGAAGTACTATGTGTCCGTGGTCGACTTACTAAAATGTTTTCACTATATGGTCACAAAGTGATTAATCTGATTGATTTAATCATTACAGAATGTCATCCTCTACTACAAATGGCGTTTGACAATGGCTATATCAGTAATATTTCTCCACATGGCGTCTACACAACAAGCACTGACGTCAATACCACAGAATCGGCTACTCCAAAACGATCAGTCGGGACTTTCAACGGAGAAACCTCGGAAATTTCGACACCCCGTTTTATAGATGATGAAATCGAGGCTTTATATGTCACGTTCAACTTTTTAGAGAAAGGAGGTGGAGATTATCAGGTTTTGTTTTCGAACTGTCGTGCTGTTCCCGTTCCGTACACTGTATCAGGAGTACCCGGCCAAAAGTCGTCGTCTGCGGAAATTTTACTTGACAAAAAGAGACAAGAGATCATATTTATAGGGAAGACAGATGATGAAGCGGCCAACTCCGCCATCTTCAGAATCCCCTATACTGTAAGAATTTTTATACCACTTTTTTATGTTTTTCCAAATCAATTTATATTAAATGGCGTACAGAGATGTATGATGGTAACATGACGTAAACGTGATTTTAGAATATGTTGTACAGAGATGATATATAATCCACATGACATGTCTAGACTGACTCGAGTTCAAACGTAAAAGTATCTATATCTTGATAATTAACTAATTTCTTACCTATACCTTCTCTAGAAGGGATTTTCTCAATACTGAACATTGTCGCAAAGGAATTCTTCAGGTTAGAAATGTCCTATATATTGACCTCAATTTTTGCAGCCAAATCAATGGAACAAAGTTAAGTTGGCGTTTGATGGCTATAGGCTGAAAGGTGTTGTTACGTCAGATCTTAATGGCGAACCGGTTAAGCAAATTCGTATGGAACCATTGATGGGTACGTATGCAAAAATCTGTTTAATGTATGAAGGGAATAATAAAAAATAGAATGTAAAATAACAATAGTTACGGATAAATGTTTTTGGTTTCCATAAATCAGCTACATGAATGATTGATTCATTCGTATGAATGGCATTTGTTACAGGTCGGTTGATTCCATCCTCACAATTGACCAAATTGGGCAGATGCTCTAGGAATGATGCTTTCCAAGGTTACATGGACAAGGTAAAATACCAGCTTCAACTGATTGTAGCTGTATTTATCATCAGAATCATTTGTCCTTATCAAAGCAAAAGCAATAGATTTTAGGTGATACAGGGTGTTTCAAAAGCATAATTCAACTTTATGGATTGACTAAAAGTATTTATCAATACATATGAAAACAGCATATTTCATATCTAAAACGTCATAAATTTTATGGGTTTCAATGTCAAAATAATTGTGCATTAGATCGAGTGTTAGGTAGCCTTGCAATAAACCATAGGGGTATGAATTTTCCCAAATATTGATTTTTAAAAAAAACTATTCCTAATCAACTCTTAATTAAATACAAATGTATTTGTAGATTGACACAATCCTATTAAAGGCGTGTATATAGTTGTTAAGCACCCCTCTCTTATTTGCGGTATTGAAGGTTTGATCAATTACTCTCAGTCAATTTACAACTTAAGAATGATTTCAATATGTTCAGTGAATCTTTCTATATGACGTTACTTTTTTTACCTTGAGCTCAGTGATTAGAGGGTTTGCTTTGCAACCGGGAAGGTTGTGAGTTCGCGTCCGGCTTGTGACATGGAAGCGTCAAACCTAGAACATGAAAATATGTAGTGATTGCTCCTTCGCCAAACAGTTGGCATTTAAAAGTGAGAATCACAGGTCTTTTGAATATGACCTTGAAATTGGTGGTCCTGTTGTCACAGCAGGTTTTATCGCGTTAAGGAACCTTCACTGTCACGGTCCTGAGTGTTAACCATAGATTTAAAGTTGTGGTACTTCGCCTACAGTTGATGACGTCTTAATATGAATGAAATATTCTCGACAGGACGTGAAACAAACAACCAACAAACTCTGATTTGTTCATTACAGAAAGTTGAATACTTTTACGTTCAAACACCATCATATAAAATGCATGTTGTTATGTTTGAAACAATATGAATTTCAATTCGGTTGCTTAAGCTGAGTTGCCGAAACAAAATTGGTTTCTCTGTATTTTTTTTTTGGCTGAGCCATCGTTTATGTTCATCTGTTTTGTTAGTGACAACTCTTCAGACAGGCTGCATGACAAAATATCATGTCCCACAATTGTTACGAAAAGTTGAGTCATTGGTCCTGAAAATAAACTTTTACTTATATGAGTGATCCGGATTCAAAATGGTCACTTTATGTTTTGATCAGATGATAAAAATAACTTTTTCTCTGGTCCTACTACTTGCTAAAGCAACATTTTAGTTATCATCTTATGCATTTTTCAGACTAAGATTCGAAATCCTTTAATAAAAATCACCCTGTATTATTTATATAGCTCAGATCAAACAGTATCAATTCCTTAAATGAAATACATATATACACTGTACATGTACGGGTATTTTTTTTTTCCAGAGAATCATATTAAATAAGGATTTCTTTTATATTTTCAGGTGAAAGTTTCGAATTGCATTCCACATGGCTGATGACGTTGTTATAGAATAACAATATTGCAGTGTAATTATTTTTATATATATATAATGATGTATAAACTGCTGTTTCATGTATGTTTGTACTGTCAACAAATGAATGTTCTCAATGCTCAAAACAGGACACAATCACCAACATTTTTATGTTGTCATCTGTTCTTTCATCCATCCATTCATTCAACTTCAATAAACTATGATTAATAACTATTCGTATAGTGTCTGTTGAGTGTATCCTATTATCTAGTCGTACTCCATATTCGGTACCGGAAGTGGACTTTACATAGTGGTAAGAAGAACTTCGGCCATGCATGTTTGCGGTATGCTACATCGTCATAATAGTTGACTACCTTTTAAAACATGAATGAAAAGGCAAAGATAACGAACAGTGATCAATCTCGTAAGTCACAAATAGAATACAAAAACAAGAGTCGGGCAAACATGAACTCCTGGACACACCGGAGGTAGGAGCAGGTGCATAGGAGGAATAAGCATCCTCTGTCGCCCGGTCACACCCGCCGTGAGCCCATGTCTTGATCAGGCAAACGGAGCAATCCCGCAGTCAAAATCAGTGTATAAACATTGGTTTAACAATTGCTATGAAACACGTCAGACATTTAACCCAATGACAGGTTGCATGGGCAAACTAGTCCGTTATAGCGACCATACAATTAACAAAATGTTACTGTTGATACCCCTGGAACAGCGACTTGTGCGTTTAAATAGTCTGCCTCGATTAAAAAACTGATCATATGCCAAACAAGCTCTTGCGTATCGAATGAATTGAGAAACATACATGATAGAATGTTACTACATAAATATTTAAAGCTGACGATGGACTAATTGGCAGATATATGAAGCAAAATTTGTTCAAAAACTGTTACGGGATAAAAACAAAAAACTTGCAGTGTCCTTCAACCTTACATATAGGTATATAGATGATGTGCTATAAACTAACAATCATAATTTTCACAATATTATGTCCATTTGATATATCCCGAAGAACTCGATATAAAGGACACCACAGAATCTGACATCTCTGCTTCATATTTGGATATTTTACTTAACATTGACTCTAATGGCAGGCGTACAACTACATTATATGATAAGCGTGATGACTTTAACTTTACAATCGGCCACTTTCCCTTTCTATATAGTAATATACCACTATCACCTGCTTATGGTGTGTATGTCTCCCAGTTGATTCGCTAGACAAGAGCATGATATGCGGATGAGGATTTTTTTAAAGCGAGACCAACTACTAACAAAAAAGTTGATGTTGTAGGGTTATAACGAATCTCGTTTAAAGCAATACAAGCTGTAACTGACGGCAAATAATTTATAAAATAAAATAACAAATAGAGTGACATATTTGAATCGATAATATGTAATTTCATTGAATCAGGGTTGATTTGAAGCAGTAAACGCTTCAAATCAGCAGAAAATGTCGATTCATGAATTACTGGCATCCTGTCACTAATTCTTGTTCGTCATCCCCGACGCGATGACTCGGAGGTCACCAGTTCGGAATATCGCGGAAGAGAAACACGTGTCAGATTAACATGCCAATTGCAAAGAAAATTATGAATCAAAAGTTTATTTGAGTGGAACATTTACTAATGCAATATTTCAAAACAAACGATATGTATGTTTACTCACGTCAGCTTCAATCTAGATATGTGTCACCTTGACGTCAGCAACCCGATTATGTTCGGCAATCGCCGTTCCCGTATCATTGCGTTTAAGGCTGTGACGGGTTATTCGAAACGCTCATTCAAGAAATGTTCTCAGTCAATATCGAAATGTTTATGTTTATGTTGTGAAAATTTTCACCAGATATATATATATATATATTAGTTATAGCGGTAAGTGTTATATATATATTAGTTATATCGGTAAGTTGTTACACTCGCTGCTATATTGATAGTTGAAAAAAATGCCGTCAGTTACAGCTTATTCTTTAAAGTCATCATTTCTCAAATTCTACGGTCGCTATATTATTGCACCTGTTGCGATTACAGAATCTATCATCTAAGTCATATGTTGACTGATTTATTGTCATATTCCTTTGATTAGACTGTCATTATTTCCTACTAGATTTGACTACGGTTAATCCCGTTTACGTTATTTCGACTAATGGCTCACGGCGGGTGTGACCGGTCAGCAGATGATGCTTACTCCTCCATGGCACCTGATCTTGCCTTCGCTTTTGTCGGAGGTCCGCGTTGCCCTACACTCGATTTTGTGTATGTTTTTTGGATTATGATTACGTTTGACACGATGTTAACTTCGCCTTTTTGTATGGAATAATTCAATTTACCCCGTCTGTTGATTGATTGATTGCTTATATATTGTTTTACGTCTTGTTCGAAAATCTTTCACTCGTATAGAGGCCTTTGAGCAGGGAAGGATAGTTATCGTGCCACACCTGCTGTGACACGGGAATTCGGTTTTTGCGGTCTCATCCGAAGGACCGCCCCATTTAAGTGACCTCTTACGACACGCAAGGGTACTGAGGACCTACTCTAACCCGGATCCCTACGGGGCTATTTGTCATACAGTTGAGTTGTTAATGTGCCTTTATGTTTATCTTCAATAAAATGTCCAAGTACGAAGCAGATATCAAACTATGTGATGTGTTGTATTTCTAGTCCCTTGGGATATATGAAATGGTTGTATGAATGAAAATTATGATATTTAGCAGACATAACGTCGTTGATATATCGAAATGTGGAAATAAAGTCCAACGCTAGAGAATTGTTCTTCTTTTGCCAGACGATAGGTCAAATATGAAAAAGAACTTGATACCTTGTCAGAATGGATTAAAATTAGAATCCCGTATAAAACATATACGTAACAAAGTTCGTACCATCTATCCTTCTGTGTTTCGTAAACCAGAAGTGATGAAGGAATTAAATAGGTTACATGGGGAATATGTTTTGGTCCCAGCTGACAAAGCTTGTAATAATTTTGTCTTTATAAGGTTGCATTTTAAACGAACTTGATATTAACTCCACATTTGGTAATCGTACTTATAATACTCCTACTGCTCTTTCAAAATTTGAAATTCTTCAAAACCATGTTTCCGTTTTAAACACATTTGATATCCCAGTCAATGGGACGGACGAATATGAATTGCCTTACTTATACTGGATTCCAAAACTTCACAAAAATCCCTACAAACAAAGATACATTAATGGATCTAGTTAATGTTCCACCAAGCCCTGTCTTTACTCCTCACCAAAATATTGAAAGCTGTGAAGAAGCAGTTTCAGACGTATTAATGTGAAACACCATATTCCAGAGGTGGTGTAAATTAAATATGGATTCTTAAAAAAACCTCAAAAGAATTTCTAGTTAATTTGAAATCCCCCAGATCATTTCTCATATCAACAATATCAAAACATATAACTTTTCAACACTTTACACGACCATTCTGCAAGATTTAAAGACAGGATTTTTTGATATTATAGACAATTGCTTCTTCAACAAAAGTTGAAAAAGGGAAATATTCATTTCTAATGATCAGCCATTCTAAAATTACTTGTTAAACTCCACTCTGATTCTACATACAGGTACTCTGAAGTTGATATTAAAGCAAAGCTGGAATTCCTCATTGACAATGTCTTTGTAGTCTTCCAACAGCGAGTGATTTTCCCATGGGCACAAATTGTGATTCTTTGTTATTTTGTTTTATCAAGCAGAATTCATTCAAATACTTCTGCATGAAAAGAAGAAATATCTAGCGGTGGTCTTTAATTTAATTCAACAGTTCGTTTTATCTATTAATGATAATGATTTTTATTCATATATCGATTCAATATATCCAAGCAAACTAGAAATATAGTACACCACTGACAGAGTCTTCCATGTCTGCTTAGTAATTGGATATTTTGTTGGCAAACTAACAACTCAACTTTATAAGACAAACGGGACGATTTCAGCTTCTCATATTTACTAGTAATCATCACCTGCATATGGTGTGTATGTCTTTCAACTTATTCGATAAGCAAGACCTTGTTCTGCGTATGATCAGTTTTTTAATCGAGACAGGCTACTCACAAACAAGTTGTTGCAGCAGAAATTTCAACAGTATCGTTTAAAGGCAGCATTTCGCAAATTCTATGGTCGTTATAACGATTTAATTTGCCAGTATGACCTGCCATTAGGTTAAATGCTGTCTGATGTGTTTCATAGCAATTGTTAAGCCATACATTGATTTGGGTACGGATTACTCCGTTTACCTGATCAAAACAATTTGCACAAGGCGGGTATGACCTGTCAACAGGGGATGCCTACTCCTCCTAGACACCTGATCCCACCTCTGGTGTGTCCAGGGGTCCATGTTTGCCCATTTTTGTATTCTATTTGGGACTTATGAGATTGGTCACTGTTCTTTATATTTGCCATTACATAAAGGCTGTGCGAGGATTCCATTGGCCACTTTGAGGCATAGACTTGTCTTGGGTCTTGGGTCGTTGCTGGACTGCTCGGAGGCGATGTTGGCCGTACCCCATAACCATTGGGCCGCTTGGAGACAGTGAGGACATCAAAATTCGAATATTACATCAGGGCTGCGTTCAAGATCGTAGCGGCTACATGTACGTAGGGCTCGGTAGCGCTACGGTCTTGAACGACATGCTAGGCTAGCCCTACATAGGGATAACAAGCGTTAATTCATACAGTGCGTTCAAGATACCTAGATTTCTAGCCTAGCGGCTAGACTAGCCGCTACGGTCTTGAACGCAGCCCTGCTCCCGTATTTACTCTCTCTCTCTCTCGTCTCGGAGAACGACGTAGGGGTCTCAGAGGACTTTGTAGCTTTAGCCAAAGCCTTGTCCACCATTTTATTATACGCTAGCCAACGTGGTGGCGTCCTGACCTTGTAGTTGCTCAGTACACAAACGATGACGAAAACAAGCGGGATGATTATTGAAAACGTTCATCTTGCTACAACAATGCGCACATTGTTTGGTGGTGTTCAATTGCAGATTGAGGAAATACAAAAAACTTTATATCTCAAGATCATGAGGGAAAACACCACAAAATATAAGTTAAAAGTTCCAGACAGAGGGAGATAACTCTGAAGCCTTTTTAATGTTCGAACATGATCGTAGTAGCCCAGACACTTTGTAAATAGTTGATGCAAGTATGGATATTGAAATAAACTATGCACCTAATGCTGCTATGTAGTTACACTAAAAAAAATGTCCAGCTGTATGTATGTATATCTTTTAATTCCATGTACATGTGCCAATCATATTAAAATACATTCATATTTCATTCAACAAAACTTCTTTATTTGCACTTCTGTATCGTCTTTGTATGCAATAAAATGTACAACAGTAAACAACAGTTACCATGACTACCATGTTTGTTTTTTTTTGTTTTTGTTTTTTGGGTTTTTTTGTTGTTTTTTTTTTTTACAATCATGGTATATTTCTTCTTTAGATAATAAATTTGGGGATTTATTTTATTATCAAAGTCTATTGGTCGCTTTATCCTTGGTATTCCGCTTGATGACCTTACAATTTGTTACACGCCCAATGTCGTTGGTCGTCAACATAGTGATGATCGAATCGGCGGTAGGCCTCTTGCATGGATTAGCATGGCACGTCTTGGTTGCAATTTCTCTCAACTGAAATCAATGAAATTTGGTTGATTACATTTATATTGTATTAAAGCCCAACCCCCTTGAGCGAAACGTTCAAGAATCGTAGGGTCCTACGTAACTACTCGGTTATTTCCGTATAACAGCAAGCGGATACGGAAAAGGACGATCCGATTGACAAATGTTGTGTTGGGTGCCAATCGTTCTGCACTCATTTGTGTGTCGTGGAATACGGATAGAACCACACTGTCGACTATCGTTTTATTATTCTATCGACTTGTAGATCAATAGAACGATGACGTGGTGGCACAATACCGGTACTCAGTTGTCCCAATATCGTACCAACGTAATAATCGTCTAACGTCATCTATAATCATCGTCTGACGTTATCTATAATCATCGTCTGACGCCATATAATCATCGTCTGACGTCATCTATAATCATCATCTAACGTCATTTATAACCATCGTCTGACGTCATCGTATGGTATTGTGATCATTCCACTCCCTCCCCAGTATTTACATTTTTAATCTTTTTTTTTTAGTTCCTTTCGGGAATATTTCACTCGTATTTAATACTTCACCACCACAATGTGAAGTATTTTAAAAGTTTAGACCTATAAACAGCGCGTACGACAAATATGCAAAAGAGTGATACTGTGAGAGCAAAGGATAAAGTTATTCCTTCAATTTCGCAACTTCGCTCTCTAGATAGCTCCATTCTTCTTGCGCCACTTCGCTGCTCACATGAGGAAAAAATGAAGATAACAAACAGTCATTAATCTCACAACTCCTACAAGGAATAAAAATAAATGTTGGGCAAAGACGGACCCCTGGATATACCAGGGGTGGTTCAGGTGTCTAGGATGAGTAAGCATTCCCTTTCAACCGGTTACACCCGTCGTGAGATCTATATCTTGACCAGGTAAAATAGAGAGTAATCTACAGTCAAAATCAGGGTGTATATAAATATATCTATATCTAAGATTTGTAGTCTTCCATATGGGCTAGATTGAAATAATTATTTTTATGTCCCGTCGAGAACATTTCGCTCACATTAATTGAGACGTCACTGGTTGTAGGTGAATTGCCTCAAATCTTTAGACCTACGCCGTAACAGTGAGGGTTCTTTATCGTGCCAACGCTTGTCGTGACACGGGATCTCCGTTGCAAAGGTCATACCCGAAAGAACCGTAAATGCTGAGCGTTTAGCGAAGGGGCAATTACTACTTATATTTATCATGTGTCGTTGTTTTGACACAATCATGGCACAAGCGAGACTCGAAATCACAACCTCCCGGTCATGAAGTGACTGATCTACCACTGAGCGACCGGGGCACGGTACAATAATATCGTTTGGGGAAAATATTCTTTTTCATTGCCGCACGATTCAAAATCTAAAATGCACTGTACATATTGTGGCAAGTCAAAAATTAATAACTAAAGCTAATTAAGCAAATATGAACTGTAACAAATTGAGAATTGTGGATCCATAAGTAGGAGCAATAAATTGTCAAAATGGCTGACGTACTTGTATTATAATACATCCATCACCACCAAGCATTGTATATTCCTTTCTAATATGTTATCGCCTAGCTGGATGACCCAGTAGGTTTTTTCTGTAGATTGTGGGTTTGACACTAGTTTAACAGGTATTTTATTTTAAAACAAAATGCATTTTGTGGCTAAATACGGTAAAGTTGAAATTATTTTTCAATTTCAGGATATTTTCATACAATCATGTCTGCTACACAATTTTTAGTCGTGAAATTTTAAGTCCAAGAAGACATGACAATTATGTACCGTACTAGTACTGCAAAATAAATAACATTATTACCGAACAAGAATACAAAGCAAACACTGGCCCCTAGATAAATGTACGCCAGAGGTGGGAGCAGGTGCCTAGAAGGAGTAAGCATCCCCTGTCGACCGGTCACATCCACCGTGGCATAAAGAACGGCTTAACAATTGCTATGAAACACGTCAGACAGCATTTTGACCCAATGGCAAACTAAATCGTTATAACGACCATAGAATTTGCGAAATGCTGCCTTTAAACGTGACTTTCGAGAACACTGCGACAACAACTTGTCTGTAAGTAGCTTGCCTCGATTCAAAAACTGATCATATGCAGAACAAGCTCTTGTGTATCGAATGAGTTGAGAGACATCAACATTACTGTAATTTTTCAGCTACCTGAGAAGCACACCATTCACTGAATCCAGAGGAATAATTGTACTATTAAAGCATTGTTTATCGTACGGTGGAATTAAGAAATGATTCTTATATTTTTTCGGC
>CAJDSM010021077.1:0-14890 GCA_903981925.1 Ostrea lurida
CAAACTTCTAAATTATGTGACATGTTGCAGAGTTACTTGACAAAAAGTGGGGGGAGGCAAAATCATACTTTTTGGGATTAATAAGGATCAGCCTCGCGTGGACATGATTACCATCATACCAGATCTAATAACATTTCAACAGATGAAAGGCTGTAAAGTGCAACACGATCTGACTCTGGTCTGAGTAGAAGAGATAACATAGAGTATGTGATTACTTTAACTCGAGATTGAGAACTCACAATCGGTATGCTTTTAATGTTGTATCTTGGTAGGATTTATAAGTTTTTATTTTCATATGATTTATATTTGTGAGACTATTGAGATTGAGCACTGTTTGTGGTCGTCATCTTTTAACATAATTATATGGGTGTATAATCTGAGTATACGTTCTCGCGGTCCTTCTCATGTAAATCAGAACCACCATGGCAACATATGATATATTTAGATGCTTCGTTTCGTAATGTGCATGTGCATTCAAAGTTATGTAATCCATAGGCTTCGGGGGTGTTTCCGGAATTGGAAAAAGTCATCTCAAATTTCGTTAAATTTTTATATTTGCTAAAACGTCATGATAAACCTCCCAAAATGTCAGCCTATAGGTTAATTCGCAAATATTAAATGCGCCATTTCACAATAATATACGAAAAAACATACCATTCAATACCTTGCTTTTTATATCCCCGCTCCGAAGGAGAGTGGGTATACTGCTTTACCCCTGTCCGTCCATCCATTCGTCCCTCCAAAACAAATATTTTCGTTGCATTTTTCTCAGCAATTCCATATCGCCGCTACTTACTATTTGATGTATAACTTCATCTAGGGCTTTCCCAATTCTAACCTTTCACTTGTCAACTTCCTGTTAAATGACTTGGTGAAATATACCTTAGAGCTAGGTATTCTCAGATAGCAGTAGCTCACAGATTCCTTGTTTTCATTTTGTTTTACATGTAGTCGTTAAGCTATCGGTTGCAGTCATTGATATTTTTTAAATTTCTTTTCAGGTGATCCCATGCAGCAAGTTGATATAAGGTCGGGGTATTTTGAAGTCAACTGCCTCATTGATGATGACAATTCTGATATTTCATGGACAAAGGATGACCAGCCTTTCACGCCACCAGCTGATAGAGATGTGTATTTCGCCAACAATAAGAAGAAGATAGTTTTTGAAAAATTGCTACCTGAAGATTCTGGGCTATACATGTGTGTAGCTCATAATCAGTACCTGTCGTCTGCAGCCACAGATCTATTTATAGAAGATAACATGGGTATCTTTATAGCTACAGATATATTATAATCACCATAGTTTTATATTTTCTATTTTGATAGCTTTTTATAATTGATATCGTAAGACAGAACTTTTGACCTAATTGCTACAGAAAGTAAACCATCATTTATTTATTATGATGAAATACCTTAGTATGTTGCCAACAGTACTTCATTTCGTTAAGTGGTTGTTATAAAGGTTTGATGGTGTCAGAGATGTCGAGATGACTGAATAATATCAATTATTTTTTTCCAGAGAAAGCTATAGTGGTGTATGACCGTCGTCGATTTAACCCCATAATAGGAAGCCGTTTACAAATCACATGCGACACTAGATCTTCAAACCCGGATCTGAAAGTCACGTGGTTCAAACGAGATGTACCAATATCTGCAATGGAAAACCCCAACATCAGCTTCCTTGAAAACGGACGAAAGATAGTATTCAACTCTATTAGTGCTGGCGATGAGGACAAATATATGTGCGCGGTAGATGATCCAAACATAGACCCGGTGATCATGTATATACATCCACATGCTGATGGTAAGTGTTTATTTTTATTTTCGCCAACATCCTTGCGCATCATTTCACAGGGAACGTGATACCTTATAACCTTATTTTTAGCGGGTATATAATTTTGGCGATTTTCAAAAATTCACCAAAATTAGTTCCGCCCAATATCGGGTCTACTTTGAAAGTCTCAGGAAAGACAACTCAATATTGGTGTATTGAATTGCGCACACACTAAAAGTTCAACTTTAAGAAATTCCACTCGCCAAAATGTTAAAGTTGACACAATGTTAACTTCGCCTTTTTGTATCAGACATTATGTCTGTAATGTACACTGTACCAGGTTATTGATAGTTTGATTATATCTTAAACGTGATAATTTGTAAATGAATGCATGCAATTAAAGTGTTTTTACTTTTATATAAGTGTATTTTTTTTAAAAACAGATACGTTGAATTGCTTATACAGTAGGAAAGAATCTTTAAAAAATGGAATATGAGCTCGCCAAAATGTTGTCCACCAAAATTAATGGTTACCTTGTACACCCAAATCTGCCAAATTTGAGTCCTTCCAAAAAAACAGCTATACAGTATCTTTATTTTGTACCGTGTGATGACGTTTTTTAAATTTTCAAAGCGTTTAATTGATATATAGATATTAGTACCCATTCATAAAGTTGCCTTTTGATATATTTATTGGTGCTTTTATTATACAAACGTCTATATTACTTATAGAGGCTGTAAGACAACTATACTTTGGGCCATCTCTTCAACAAACACAAGGTATTTATAGAATATGGTGTGCATATTTACAAACGTGATTCAAATACCTTATGCCAGGTTTGAAAAAATTGAAACAGATTTGAATATAGATAAGCGCATATGACTTAAAGGTTGACATTACACATGTATGAAATCTTTATTTTTATTCGTGTTACTAGAAAATAAAGAAAACTGTCTGTAATTTTATATTTGGACTCTCATCAACAAAGACATTATTGTCAACCACGTATCTCTAACAAACAAGATTCAATTTTCATTGTTCCTATGGCGAAACCCTTCATTTGTATTCAATGGCCTTATATCCAGGAGTCCATGTTTGCTAAACTCTTCATATGTATTCCCTATAGGAGTTAAGAGATTGATTACCGTTCTTTATCGTCACCTTTTCATCATTTGTATCACAATATAAAATGTATTTTACCTCTTACCCTAGCTGCTAAATCAAGAATCCCAATACAATCCGGAGCAGTTAAAATACAGTGTGCTGTTTCCGATGGGGCTTCAAACATCGCCTGGTACAAAGACGGCCAACCTATAGATAGCACATCACCCGGGGTATCTTTTGAGGACGATTACCGTACTTTGGTCCTGTCGCAGTTTGGAAGAAACAGTGGTGGAAATTACGTGTGTGTTGCAGAAGGGCAGATCTGGCGTTCCGTATCAAATGAGCTCGTGTATCTTAGTCCAGGTATTCCACAGCAAAACTAGCCTCTAAAATGTATTCACATCACTCAAGGATGGGCAGGGCAGTGGCATGAAAGAAAAAACAACTAGTTGTCAATGAAGTCGCCTTATACTTAGTACTAATAATGCTAATGGGGACATTTAATACAAATATGTCCAAACCAGTGAGGGTATTTTGTCATTAAAAGGGGATCATGGGCATGAAAAAGTTACCTTACCCCCCCCCCCACACACACACGCAATTGAAAAATATTTCCTCATAGTCCTGTTAAACATTCTCTGAAATGTATGTCCGTCTGTATGGCACACAATCTATTGAAAGTGTAATTTTAGCATCGTTTCATGTTTTATATTCTAGTCAAAGATATAATCAATAAATACGTAAATATCCGCATTTACTATTGTTTCAAATGCATTGATATGATTTTTATTAGAAATTAATGATTCAGTTCTTTAAAAACTAACCACTGTTTAAGAACTCCAAAGAACTTTATGAATGTATTCATTTTTATTTCAATTTTTTTTTCAAATATGAAGGAAAGTTAGTGGGGAAATGCAAGATAAATAAAACAAAATTCCACAATTGACGTCTCAGCGATTATCCCATACGCTCATGTTTGAGAGCCTCATCGCCATAGCAATATTTACGAACAACAATAACGTCATAGTCTGCTTAGAGACGCAGCGTAGCTAGCAAAGTGACGATAAACACAATTATATGACTTCATAAACATGTGATCAGTATCTCAGCTTACCTGAAATAAACTTGATATTAGGTGGATTGTTGTGTTCCTTACCACCAGTATCAGACTGTCCTTTACACATTAATTTTGACAAAATACATGTATAGCGGTCACCGCACATAAAATATGATAATATAGATGTTTATTTCTCCTACGCATTTGACCCCTCCTCTGATCTTTCCACGGGTCTATGTTTGCCCAACACATGTTTTAAAACATTGTTTTATTTGATGATCCTTGTTTGTTGTCTTCACTCATTTTATACTTCATTACATGTCAATTCCTACTGTGAAATATAGTATTTTTGTCTTTTTGTTTACACGCAAAGAATGCAATTTTAAAACCTTTATTTATTTCATTATTATTCAGCTGAAGCTGGTTTAACCACGAAACCGATGAAAATGTATTCTCTGTTTGGCTCAACATTGGAAATCAAATGTGGTATTCCTGAATCACAACCACAAACTCCTATTACTTGGGAACTTGAGGGCAAACCTATAACACCCGACGAAAAGCGAGTCATGTTTCTGGACAATGCTAGAACCCTTTGGATCAATCCGTTCCAAGCTTCTGATATTGGACGTTATTCATGCAAGTCTAATGGTGAACAATGGTCGGTGTATATCAATGGATATCAAACTGGTAAGTAAATGTGCTACAATTTTATCATAATAACATAAATGAAGTACATTTGTGTCTACCTTATCAACAATTTCATTAGTTTCTACATGCAACAGGGCCATTTTTTATGGCATAGCAAACGGGGTCAAAATGTCATCCCTGGAGCTGTGTATTTGTTAATATGCAATACACCATTTCTTCCATATAAATGTTGAAATGTGAACTGTAAATGTAGAAATGTTGAAGGCAACTTAGCAATTGCAATACATGCTGCAGTGTCAATCCGCTGGTTTGAAATGGCTGTGTAAACGATGTTACGCAACGAATTATCCGTAGAATGTTTGGACAGAAATGCATAGCAATGTTTTCATCATCCCAACCTTGTACAATGACATTGCACGAATAATCACTAAAAGTGTCCTGTTACATATAACATTTCAGTAATTACTTTTGAATCGAAAGTTTACATTTTGAATTAAAAAGTTGGGACTTGCGTAGTTACAAATTCACAGTACCAGGGTAAGAAGTTAGACACCGTTGGCTTTTCGTAATGTTTCAAACATCTGTATAGCAACACTAAATTAATCTTAAAACATATTTCCATGATTCTCATATGAAAACAGATATATTATTTATAATTCTTACCTTGTAACATCGTCGCAAACTACGGTTTTGAGTCCATATACACTCCCTCAAACCCATGGTTTTCTGATGCTATTTTTGCTCGTTTCTCATGAATTATGCATGACCGGGAGTAGCCAATCATATCACTCCCGACTACAAGAAGAACCCTAACAAGTTTTAATTAATCATAAGGTAAGAAAAGGTCAAACGTTCATGCATATTTAATGAGAAAAGAGCTGTTGGAATAGAATTGACACACGGGTGATGATAATGAGAATAGAAGGGTCACCGACATTGAGCTTGTAACCTCTACATTTATTTTCAAATCGATACATTTATTTAAAATATGCAGGGTAATCCGAAATTCTTTCGACTCTCACCCCCGTTTTTGTATTGTTTCATGTGTGGGGGTGTCAGTAATTTGACAATATTGTCATTTTAATTCGTGGGGGCCAATGTTCGTGAGTAATCAAAATTTTGCTGGTTCGTGGGGATGTAATTTCGTGGGTATTTGATAAATAATGCGAACAGCATAATATTTATAAAGATTAAAAGGAAAATAACACATGTTCGTGGGGACGTAAATTCGTGGGTAAGGGTGACCAACGAAATCCACGAACATTGGTCCCCCACGAACAATGATATTTCCACAGTAAACCAGCGAAATATATTTTCACCCCCGCACATGCACGGGGGTAAGAATCAGAGGGATCTCGGATTATATGCAGGGATGATTCTGAAATCGTCAGACTGGTAGTAGTATTGGTCTTATCGTTTCTGTTTCTCATATTGTGGAATAATTTACAATCGTAGACCAATTTACGTGAATTGTCAAAATGTGATCGTATTAGGTGAAAAAAATTAATGTTTAGTTTCTCAGGCAATTTTAAAAAAAAAGAGATGAGGCAGGCAGGTTTTTTTTTACTTGGCTGTAATACGAGTTATCTTTACTTTCTGATGAGTTATCTTTCCTTTTCCATGCACATGAGTTATATAGAGTAAGCAATGGGATAATTATTTTTATTTTCACAAAAATAGCTTCAATTACTTACTATAAAGTGAATATTATTATTCTTAAACATTTGCACACATATGAGTATGCACCAAACTATTATTTGATAGACATATACTTAAAATTGTATTAAAACATTCTGGAAGTTTTACTTAAAAAGTCTATAAGATAAGAATTACCTCAATGACATAAATCATTAAATAAATATTGGAAAATAAATTTTAGATGCGGTACCTTTTGAACAGATTCAGCGGTGCCTGAGAAACTAAAGATTATTTTGGGGTTTTTTTTTGCTTTAGGAGATATAATTGTTTCCATATAGTTTTTGTATAGTTAAACATAATATAAATTGGGTACGCGCGAAATCTACAACAACTGAGTCTCTTGACATCTAGTACAATATATTGACCCATGATTTTTTTTACTTACTCAGAAACAGAAAGAAAGAACGCTTTAGGGAATCCTGTTTTCCTTCGGTCAGGAGAATGGATGTATGGACCTCAACGGCGAGTAACTTTCGGTACAGAATATATTGTCCATTCATGTCATTACTCTTTGTTCTAGTTAAATGTAAATTTAAGACTAACTATGTGTACAGAATATAATGTCAATCAATGTCATTACTCTTTGTTCTAGTTAAATGTAAATTTAAGAGTAACTATAGGTACAGGAATATAATGCCCATTAATGTCATTACTCTTTGTTCTAAATAAATGTAGATTTATTGTCGCTCTAAAATAATATATATTTCACTCCGAATTTAAAGGAACACCCATGTGGTATCCAATAATGGCGGGAAGAGCAGAGATTATATGTGGAATTCAAACTAATGATATGAATGCCGTAATACGATGGCTGAAAAATGGCCGACCAATTGAGAGATCTCCACCAACATATTACTTGTGGAACGGGAGGGTCCTCGTGCTGATGGGATTCTCAGCTTACGATAATGGGCAGTACACGTGTGTAGTTAACGACGGGACGATGTCCACATCTACTACTAGACTTCAGTACCAAAACCCAGGTCAGTATTAAAGGATTATACAGAGTACGGAAGGGACGATGGAAATATGCTTTATTAAAAACAATTTTTCTTTTTACAGTTTGCCATGTTTTGTCTTCAAATTCACATTGATGCGATTCCTCCTATTCATTTACATATGTTAATTATGCCAAAGGAATTTAGATTTGTTGCAATAATGCAATGTTGACGTCCGTCCATTTTACAGAATCGGCGACAGCAACTTATGAGCCACCGAAGATGAACCCGCTAACAGGAAGAAAGGCGGAGGTGTTCTGTAAGATACCAGACCTTCCCCAAGGCGTGACTGTCAGCTGGAAGAAAGATGGTGTACCATTTGATACCTCCAGCGCGAGAGTACAGTTCTATGATTACAATCGAAAAATTGAATTCAGTTACGTGAATCCTGAAGATGAAGGCAGCTATACTTGCACGGCCAATGATGAAATAGGAACAACATATTCGACAAATGTTAAAGTTTTCAATGATGGTTGGTACACTTCTAAAGACTGATTATAGAATATTGATGTATGAAATAAATACAAACTAACACATTCGATATCAATGATTCCATTTTCCAGACACTCTTCGGCAAACTGACGTCTATGGGAGTCCTACATTCTTGTTGTCCCAGAATAACAGACCTCTTCCTAATTTGAATATAGGTAAAGTTACATGTTCAAGAACAATGAAATGCAATTCACATTTAGATCAATGAGGTACATGTGTAATGGATATAATTTCATTTGCAACTACAGGTGGAAAGTTGGATCTTCCATTGGATTCCGGTAATGCGGAACTGTTATGTGGAATCTACACGTCAGATCCTAATGCCGTCTTCACTTGGTTGAAGGATGGACGCCCTCTTAGCAGAACACCTGTTTACTATAAAGATGATGGACGTGTTCTAGTGATACCAGACTTCAAACCAGATGATAATGGAGAATATGAATGTGTTACAAACGACGAAGCTTTGTCGTCTGCAACGACGAGACTGAATTATATATCTCCAGGTTATCAAACTGTGCTTTTATTTTTTAGCTCACCTGAACGAAAGGTTCAAGTGAGCTATTCTGATCGCCTTTTGTCCGTCGTCTGTCCGTCCGTCCGTCCGTCTGTCCGTCTGTCCGTTAACTTTTCACATTTTCGACTTCTTCTCAAGAACCGCTGGGCCAAATTCAACCAAACTTGGTACACATCATCCTTGGGTAAAGGGGCTTCAAGTCTATTCAAATGAAGGACCAGGCCCCCTTTAAAGGGAGATAATCACGAAAAATGCAAAAATAGGGTGGTTTCATTTAAAAATCTTCTTCTCAAGAACCACTGGGCCAGGAAAGCTGAAATTTTATGGAAGCTTCCTGATATAGTGGAGATTCAAGTTTGTTCAAATCATGACCTCCGGGGGTACGATGGGGCCACAATAGGGGATCAAAGTTTTACATATGATTATATAGGGAACATCTTTAAAAATCTTCTTCTCAAGAACCACTGGGCCAGGAAAGATGAGATTTATATGGATTCTTCCTGATATAGAGGAGATTCAAGTTTGTTCAAATCATGACTCCCTGGGGTACAATGGGGCCACAATAGGGGTCAAAGTTTTACATATGATTATATAGGAAACATCTTTAAAAATCTTCTTCTCAAGAACACTGGGCCAGGAAAGCTGAAATTTATATGGAAGCTTCCTGATATAGAGGAGATTCAAGTTTGTTCAAATCATGACTCCCTGGGGTACAATGGGGCCACAATAGGGGGTCAAAGTTTTACATTGATTATATTAGGAAACATCTTTAAAAATCTTCTTCTCAAGAACCACTGGGCAGGAAAGCTGAAATTTATATGGAAGCTTCCTGATATAGTGGAGATTCAAGTTTGTTCAAATCATGACCCCCGGGGTACGATGGGGCCACAATAGGGGATCAAAGTTTTATATATGATTATATATTAAAAATCTTCTCAAGACCAAAAGACAACATTTACCTTATTTAAAGCTTCCTGATATAGAGTGCGAGGGCCAAGGTCACTCAGGTGAGCGATGTGGCCCATCGGCCTCTTGTTTTAATTATTCACTGTTGTGGTAAATACGCTCCTGAAAGTAAACCATGTGTGAACTTGAATTTTGTACTTCTCTTGAACAGAGTTAGCTGAGACATCATACAAACCACCCAGTCTGAGTCCCCTATCAGGAGGGAAAGCAGTATTGAACTGCAATATTCCAAATCTTCAAGAAAATGTAAACGTGTTCTGGTTGAAGGATGGACGGCCATTTGATATCCCGAGTGCTCGAATTAATTTCCTAAACAATAACCGTAAGGTTGAATTCAGCCCGCTGTATCATGAAGACGCTGGCAGCTACACCTGCTCAGCTGACGGAGTGTCCACAGAAACTTACTCCACTGGTATCAAAGTCTATGATCAAGGTATGTACAACGTTAAGTGATATGGTGCAAATTTTCTTTATTCTTTCTCACAAGATCCGCATAGTGTCATTTCTCCAGGACTACTTTTCCCTAATGAATGCTGTGCCAATGTCATTCCAAACTCTCGGATTCGTAGTAAACGCAATTTACCATATGCTTTTGATTATGTTGTTTTTAAATTACCAAACAGAGCGGTCATATTAGGTTCATTTAATTCATTTCTTCTATACTATATGTAATGTTTATGTTTGTGTGAAAGTGCCATTACTCTATTTGTATTGGGCTATAATTTTGATTAGAGTGTAATGATAGCTTACATCTATATCAGACGTTATGTATATTATTGTTGCTATCAACCCGAACATGTTTTGTAAATCATCCTATGTGTTCCTGATTAAGACATTTATCAGTGGCACACATAGCATCCATGTATAGAACGAATCATAATGTCGATAAGAGATAATATCCAACAATCTGAAGTGTAGGCAGTTTATCATTTCAATTGAAATGAAAAAGTTTACATGTAATAAGAAATTTCTGAAGTATCCCAAGATTGTTGCTATGTTCATACTTTAAAATATTCTATTCTCTAGTACTTGTCCGAGTCAAAATTATCATCAGAAATAAATTCTGAATGCAAAACAAAATCTGATATTTCAGATAACGTACGAAGAGACGCTATATTTGGTCGACATCAGGAACCAGGACCAGGCACTGGACCCATGCCAGGTTGTATTCATGTGTTGGATCTTGCATCATTAAGTTATCTGCCAAAAAATCTTCGTGATTGTATTTCAAAATGTACATTTAATAAGAATTTGCTACATTATACATTTATTGCATGATAGTGAAGACGTCGAAGCGATTTATTCACTCCCCAACTAAAATGATCAAACAACAAATAAAAACCAAACAAATAAATAACCGAACAACCAACCAAACAACTTTAAAACAAACAAATAAAGTAACAAAAAACAAACAAAGAAACAACTGGAAAAAAAACACCAAAAAAAGAACTAACAAAAACAACCAACCAACAAAAACAAAAAACTCAAACAAATAAACAACAACAAAAAAACACTAACAACGTCAGAATGTATTTTTTCTTTGATAAATATGTTTTCATATCTCTCATCAAGTATCCAATCAATAAATTGCTCATTGCTCTGAAAAAAAATGTCAGAATACAATCATGCAAATTAAATACTGAAAAGAATCCCAAAATCGTACATGCATGTAGCTGAACTAACATTAACAGCAGCACGTCAGCGTATTAGAAAATACGAGCAACGAAAAAACAAAATAATTAAATTAGCATTCCGTATGTTTCCTGCATCAGCATAAATTCAGTACTCGTGGGAGTGGTTATGTATAATTGTTCACCATTTTATATGCTATTTTAGTACTTTGATTTCCAAATTAATATGGATTGTACTTGTCAGGTGAGAATCCAGCAATCATTAACCCGGATGTGGCTCCACCTCAGAGCATCCACCCACCAGGTTAGTCTAACCACGTGACATATTTTTTATAATTCCCAAATCATTTATTTTTTTCGTACATGTGATCAATGAAAACTATCTCGCATAAGATTCTAATACATTGAATTTTGTTCACCTAATTTAAAATTGTGTTTTTTAGGCGGTGAAGATCCAGCAATCATTCACCCTGATAAGATGTCACCACAATACGTTCCACCTCCAGGTTTGTGCGTTCTATACAGCTCAGATGAAAATTTTTACATATTTTTTATGGAGTTACTCGTACACATCGATACTGAATTAAGACGTTAGAAACCAGAAAGACAACATTATATACTTGTGAAAAACAAAATAGGATAGGAATTTATATGAATTATGAACTATGACCCAAATTATTTTGGGGGGTTAAAATCAATTCATATAACTTGAAAGATTCACGAGTCAGTACACATCCACAGTTGTGATATGGTTATAAGAGTGCACGCTCTAAAAACACAATCGTATATGAAGTTTGCCAAAATTACATGCATACAATTAGACGTTACTGAAAAAATTGAAATTACCTTTGTATGCAATTTTTTTTTATTTTACTACAGATACACACTTGTATCCAGAGGGTGAAGACCCGGCAACAGTTTATCCAGATCCGGGGGCTCCCGAAACTATCCAACCTCAAAGTCAGTCTAGCTATTATTATTTGACTGCTTGCTAATCTTTTCAATTTCTTGTATGATCAATGGAAAATAACTCACATGGAATGTAAATACATAGAGTTTCTTCATCATCTAAACCAAAAGTGTATTTGACAGAGGGTGAAGATCCAGCAGTCATTCAACCGGATGTGATGTCACCGCAGAACATCTACCCAGGTGTGTGCGTCCTATACAGCATATATATTTACGTGCTTTTTGGATAACTTATTGATCTGTAAAAGCAACCAATCTTATGTAGATTTCAACAGCTTATACAAGGTGTTAATATCAAGACTTCCAAGAACAATATACAAACGAATTAAGTTCCTGAATGTTTATCTCATGTGAGGTATAGTATTCAAGGTAGTGAAGATACTAATCATTTCATTCAAAAGTTGTTAGAACGTTCATAGGCTGAGCTCAAATTGCGTCAAAGTATACTTCACAGGCTTAGAATTCGCGCCTTTGATTTGAATTTGTGGAGTTTCAGCATTTTTAAACTTTACACCCATTTTGATTCCCCTCCCCTTCTCCCCGGATCTACTACGACTATTTTTTGCCACTCAACTAGCTTGGAGATCAAAAGACAGTATGTGAATACCGAACATTACACTTATTTCCTACTAGATTTTACGACGGGTAACGAAGGGCTGACGGCGGGTGTGACCAGTCAGCAAAGGATGTCTACTCCTCCATGGCACCTGATCCTGCCTTCTCTTTTCTCCGTGTTGCCCTACACTCGATTTTGTATATGTTTCTTGGATTGTGATTATGTTTAACACCATGTTAAGTTAATTTCGCCTATCAAATGTAATAATATTAATCATTTTCGCGTTGAAATGTCTATTATGGTGTCTGTGTTTGTCCTACATTCCATTATATGTTCATTTATAGAATTTATGAGACTGATAACTATTCATTATCTTCATCTTTTTTCTTCAGTCTTTGATTTACAAATTAAGTTTCGTAGTAATGCTTTACTTTTGATAATAGGTGAGGGACCATCTGCTATTTATCCAGAGTTAATATCCCCAGAAAGCAGCATCCCAATAGGTAGGAGTTTCTTTAATAAAAAAAAATTACTTGGCAGTAAATTCCTCAAGGAAAATTAAAAAAAAAAAAAATTCTACCCGCGAAAGTAGACATAAACATTCAAGGTTCATTTCAGGACAACCTGTGTCTGTATCCGTTGCCGGAGGTAGAATGTATCTTCGTTGTGGTATTCAAACAAACAACCCTAATACTGTTATACGCTGGTTGAAGAACGGGCTACCTATAGAGAGAACTCAGCCCACCTATTACATGTACAACGGGAGAATACTCGTGCTGATAGGATTCTCGGCGTATGATAATGGGCGATATACCTGTGTGGCCAACGACAGAATCATGTCATCTTCATCAACCAGACTTCAGTACCAAAATCCAGGTATGAGATAAGAGTGAAATTATTTCTGAGATATTAGTAGACGATATATATTAGGAATGACTTAATTTACACGAAAGCTACATGATAATTGTATGCTTTAAAGATACCATTATTTGATATATATTTTCACTTCATTCTGTTCAGGTGTAAAATATCACAGAGTCAAAAATTAAATCACAAATTAAATTCTGACATAATCTATAGCACTATGCAATTATAATAATATAAAGAATAAATAAAATGGATAGCATATCATGATATGGCAATGTAAAGGTAAGCTATAAAAGCTGAAATTAGCTTATTTCCAAGGAGGTCCTTGAAATATGCTAGACAAGAATATTTGCTAACCTGTGAATGTTTTGCTTACGGTAGACTCAGCAACAGCGACGTATGATCCGCCGAAGATGAATACTCTAACGGGAGAAAAAGCAGAAATTTTCTGCAGAATCCAGAATCTAGCCCCAGGCGTTGCTGTGAACTGGAAAAAGAATGGTGTACCTTACGACACACCAAGCACGAGAGTTAATTTTGTAGACAACAACCGTAAAATTGAGTTCAGTTCTGTGTATCCCGAGGATGCTGGTGATTACGAGTGTACAGCCAATGACGAAATAGGGACAACGTATTCAACAAATGTAGAAGTATTTGATGATGGTAAGGGACTGTGGAGTTTTCGTTTAAAATTGGCGGGAGAATTATTGATACATTACCTTGTATGCAGAATTTGTGTATGAAATTAACTATCAACTTACAGATAGTCTTCGGCAGGAACGATGTCTATGGAAACCCCACGTTTTTGCTTTCACAGCTCGACAAACCACTACAAAATCTAAATATCGGTAATTGTAATATAATCATGTTGTTTCATCAGTAATCAATTCATTAAAAAAATATTAATGTAAACAATGAGAACTCATTTTATCTACCTTGTTTTGTAAATCTTGATCAGGTGGTACTTTGGACCTTCCATTGGAGTCAGGAGCTGTCGAGATGTTGTGCGGAGTCCAGACGACTAATCCAAACGCCATCTTCACCTGGATGAAGGACGGCCAGCCCCTAACCAGAACGCCTGTTTTCTATAAAGACGATGGTCGTGTTCTAGTCCTACCAGAGTTCACACCTGCCGACGATGGAAAATATACATGTGTAACAAATGATGAGAGTCTCTCTTCATCATCCACAACATTGAAATATATTTCTCCAGGTTTCTTGATTTATTTGGTGAAATTATTACATACGTTTCTACACCCGGATAAGAATAAACAAATACTGAAGAAATAAAAGGCATCTTTGTGAATTTACTCGTGAATGTTTTAGCAATTAAACTTATCCTGCGTATTTGTTTTCAACAGCATTAGCGAAGGCTGCTTACGATCCACCGGATGTAAATCCTCTGTCAGGAAAAGGTGCAGTATTAAACTGTAACATTCCAAATCTTCCTCCTGACGTAAGTGTGCAATGGCAGAAGAATGGGCGACCTTTCGACACACCCAGTACAAGAATCCAATTTCAGAATAACAACCGTAAGATTGTATTCAACACGGTGCGTCAAGAAGATGCAGGTAGCTACACCTGCACAGCTACTGATGGGTCTGGAATGGCTTACTCCA
>CAJDSM010021079.1:831-13631 GCA_903981925.1 Ostrea lurida
AGGAGTTTCAACAGGACACGTTTAAAACCAGCATTTTGCAAATTTCTGTGGTAGCTTTAGCAATTCATTTTGCCAGTATGACCTGGTTTTGAGTCAAATGATGCTTGTTGTGTTATTCATAGTTGTAATTTATAAAGCAGTTTTCATTACACGGATTTGATACAGATTTACCCTGTTTACTTGATCAAAACTAATTGCTAATGACCTGTGTGATCGTTAACAGCAGATGCTTACTCTCCTAGACCGGATCCCACACACATCTGGACTGTCCAAGGTGTACATGCTTGTCCATCTTTTTGTATTTTGTATGGGAGTCATGACGAGATTGATCACTGTCCATCATCTTGCTTTTGCATTGTCGACGTTTGATGATTTTCATTCATATGTCGATTTGAAGTAGAAGTGCAATAATATCAGATTCTTCTGTGTCTGCTTTGTACGTTGGATATTTCATTGCAACAGTAGATATTAACGGCTAACTAACAAACCCAAGCTAATGACGGATTGGATGATTTAAAGCCTTTTCATTAGGAATGTTTTGAAGATACGTTTCCATAGACTATATAAATATTATCGATAAGAAACCCAGCATGCTTTTTAGGTCATACGCCACGTTCGCTTTTTGTATATATTTTATAGAACTATCTTATATAATCATGTACCCTTAGATATTTCTTTTGGAAAAAAAAATCAGACATATTTCTTGTGTTTTTTGAAAAAATAACATCTGATGAAAGAAATGTAATTTGCAGAATTATTCATACTTGAATTCTTAGGTTACACTCTCTTTGAGAAAGCAAATGCAAGCAATGCACCTGTACATATATACTACAAAAAACACTGTCAGTTTGTTCAATGATTATATTTTCATCATCATTAAATAATTCTCGAGGGTATTTGAATGATGTTTTGTGTTTTCTGTAACTCTTATTATTATCATTGAAATCTTCTATTTTGGAAAATAGAAAAAAAATGTGAAATGTACATTGCGTACTGAGGAATCATTTTAATTCGTGGGGGCCTATGTTCGTGGGTAACAAAATAGTTGCTGGTTCTGGGGACGTAATTTCGTGGGTAATTGATAAATAATGCAAACGGCATATGATTAATAGATTTGAAAAGAAAATAAAACGTGTTAATGGGGACGTTAATTCGTGGGTAAGGGTGACCACGAAATCCACAACATTGGTCCGCACGAACAATGATATTCCACAGTATGCCCTTAAAATATCTTCTTCAGAGTACTGGTGTTGGGCAACCAGGTGTTTTTTTAACAAAATATTGTATCTTGTCACAACGACTAGAAAGGTTTATCCTCGGGTGGCTGCTTTTGTTAAAAAGCATTTACTATTATCTAATTGATTGATGTTTTATCTATCAATATATTATTCCATTTCATATGTCGATTCAATATATCCCCAACAATCTAGAAATAAAGGACACAACATGTCTTTCCATGTCTGCTTCGTACTTGGATATATTATTGAACATTGACATTAACGCAAACTAACTACTCAAACTCTAAGGGAAACGGGGTTGATTTCAGCTTCCTTATCGTAATTCCATATTATGTAGCAATATTCCATCATCACCTGCATTACGGTGTGTATGTCTCTCAACTTATTCTATACGCAAGAGTTGTTCTGCGTATAATCAGTTTTTGAATCGAGGCAAGTTACATTACAACAAGTTGTTGTTGCAGGGGTTTTCAGCAATCACTTTTAGGGACAGGGCTATGATAGGCTGTTGACTGTGTCCAATCCCATTCACTTATTGTGAATAAATTATTATAAATTAAACAGTCACCTTTAAAGGCAGCATTTCGTAAATTATATTGTTATAACAATTTCGTTTTCCAATATGACCAACCATTGAGTCAAATGCTGTCTGATGTGTTTTCATAGCCACTGTTAAGCCGTTTCTTCACACACTGATTTGACTAGATTGTTCCGTTTTCCTGATCAGCTTGGGCTCACGGCAGGTGTGACCGGTCAACATGATCCCGACTCTGGTGTGTCCAGCGGTCTGTGATTGCCCAACACTTGTTTTTGTATTCTTTTTAGGACTTACAAGATTAATCATTGTTCGTTATCTTTGCCTTTACATACCACTTCTTGAATATGTACATGTAGTGGGACAGTATCTCTGAAGGGACTCTTTGGCAGCTGTTAGTAATTTAGTTAGTAGTAGGGATATAGGTTTGGTAGTACACTTTAAGGAACCAGCGATGTATCTTTGTATGGATTTTATGCAATTTCAGAATCCAGTAAAGGAATGGTAATTCAATTTAATCCTGATTCTTCCGAATATTAAAAGTATTTAAAACAAAAAAGCGATTTTGAAGAATTTCAACTATAGTATGATTGCTTGGAGTATAAGTAGGATTCCTAAATGTTGAAGTAAATCCTAGTTCATTCAATAGGCAAGTATAATAATAACTTTTAAAATCAAAGACCATGATCGATTTGACTACGGTTTACTCAGTTTACATGATCAAGGCAAAGGCATCACGAAGGTGTATTCTGTCGTCCATGTTTGCCGATCCCTTCTTTTCTATTCTACATGCATTTGAGACTTGATAGATTAATCACCGTTCTTTATCTTTCCCTGTACATAACATATCGTCACATCACAGACAGTTGATATAAACTATTTTCATATAGAAAAAAAAACTTAGTTCCATCTATATTTATTTTAAACCATGCATAACATTGACAACAGCAATGACAATATTGCAATACATCAGGCAATATACAAAACAGATGTATATTCCTTCGTGTTGAGATACAAACAAATGCAATTCTATATCAAGAAGCTAACAATAATGAAACATGCCATGAAGTTTTCCTCTCGGATCAATCTGAAAAAAAAAAGAACAGGTAAATATCTATTTGATGTTAAAAATATGTTACTTATTAAGATTTGTAAGATATAATTCTAGTATAATATTAAGCACTGAATACTCAGCAATTAGATTTTATTAAATCTTTTAATGCAATCATGTTTTCTTTTACACAAATATAAACCAAATGGGTTTGCTAATTTTCGATAGCACTTAGTAAAATCTAATGATGCGATAGGATGAACACTGCCTTTAGGGATACGATGCATTTATATTTTGTTCTGTTTTAATAGTTTTGATTTACGTTTATTTTCTTGTGAATTTATAAGTAATACCCCTTTAACGGCCTCTGCTCCAGTCGCTAGAGTCGGAGGACTCCGATGACCAACTTCTGTACCATCTGCGGCGAGAAGCGAGCGTACCAGACACATAAATGGTCAGTACCACCAGAACAAGAAGTAACAACAAATAAAGGTAGTTCATAGTAGTCTGTGGTAGTCTACCAAGTATGATGGCAACTGCAGTTTGAAAACATAAACAATTAAGACTATTTTATACCGAATGCAATAGCAATTAATGTGCACAGTTAACTAATGCATGCACATTATATGATATTTGGCTGAAAACTTTCTTTGACTAAATGATAAAAATGCCTCATTAATAATTGCTTAAAATAAAAGAATATTGAAGTGGAAAATGTTTGGCGATTAAGACTCTAATGAATCTGCTCTGCGTATTGCTATCCAATTTATCTAATCGAAACTACATATATGCAATTATTGTCTAAATAATATTCATTACATTTCAACAAAAAAACTAACAAAGTTTGATTCCAATGATAAGAGATGAAATACAAATCATCACTTTAACATTATGAAAAACTAGGCATGGCTTTGTTAATCTTTGAAAAGCAATCAAGAAATCAATGAACATCTAGAATTGATTACTTATCAATGGAACACATTTTTCATTTTTGTCCTCAAATTAGTTCTCCAATTAATCTTACTTACCTGATGAGCTTATGAGCTGTTCACCAACAAATGGGAATGCTTGCTTCAAGCAAAGAGTCTACTTATATACTTTCAATCACATGGCTTCTGAAATATACAAGAATGTTAAGATATGCACAGGTTATTAAACTTCTGTAGGTGCTGACCATGAGACATTGTAATCTTGACATGGAAAACTTGTAAGGAGGATTGTGGACCTTGAAAACAAACATTCATATTGTACAATGACGCAATATGAATTATGGCATCCTGCATTTAAAATGCCGGAGAAATGCAGATTTATTGAAATAGTTTTTTTATTTCCACATCATATCTTGTTGGCCTTTGCTGTAGGACATCTTAGTAGGATGTCATGTATCTGCCTCTGTACTACTAAGGCAACAATTTCATTATCATTGAATACGATGAAGTGTTACATTATTGTGTCCTTGAGTATATATTTTTCAAAAAATATTGTATGTAATGATCTCTCAAGGAATACAATATAGAAGATACTTCTTGTATCAGATACATAAAGGTTAGCATCCATCTTAACTAGGTAAACTTACTAACCGTAGTTTAAATCAGTATAATGCAAACGGCATATTTGTGGGAGACACACCAAATAATAGTTGAGCAACACTTTAAAACAGGATCAGTTCAATGTACATAAACACTGGAAAACGAAATTGTTTTAAACTTTTAACAATGATTGTTTTGCAACTAACTTAGCCAGTTATAGAAACCGATGATACTTAGATCACACACTCGCATTTTGAAACACTATTGAAAAGTGAATGCAGTTCAAAAGTATAGCATTCAAATGTCGATTCGATATATTCCAGAAAACTAGAAATTAAACACATTACAGATTCCTCTTTGTCTGCTTCGTAAGTAGTCACCTTTATGACAAACAAGACGATTGCAGCTTCTCCATCGTTAACTTCCCATATTTATTGAGCAATATTCCATCATCATCTGCATATGGTCAGGCAACATACAAACATGTTTTTGTTGCTGGAGATTCAACAATCACTTTTAAAGCCAGCATTTTGCAAATGATATAGTTGCTATAGCAATTTATCTTGCCAGTATCAATTGCTATTGGGTCAAATACTGCCTGACGCGTTTCATAGTAATTATTTGAGCTGATTTCATACACTGATTTGACTACAGCTTACCCTGTTTATTTGATAAAAACAATTGGTTCACGGCTGGTTTGAGCGGTTGTCATCAGATCCTTACTCCTCCTAGGAACCTTATTCATCCTCTGATGTGCCTAGGTGTCCGTGCTTGTCCGACTTTTTTGCATGCTATTTGGGACTTATGAGATTGATCAGTGTCCGTTATGTTTGCTTTTGCATTGTCGATGTTTGATGATTATCATGCATATGTCTTCTATTTGAATTTTAGTTTAATATTTTTTTATATCTTGTTCTTTGTTTTATTTTACAGATCCAATTGTTTTATATGTTAAGCGCTTTAGGGTTATTTATTATATTAGGCGCTATGTAAGTAATAAATAATAATAATAATAAATTAATTAATAATAATAATAATAAATAATAATAATAATAATGTCGATTCGAACTGGAAGTAAAAACCACCACAGATTCTTCTGAGTCTGCATTGCAATTGGATATTTTTTTTGAACATAGGTATTAACGGCAAATTAACAAACCAAGATTTTGACGGATTGGATGATTTAACGTTTTCGATAATCAACTTTAGATATGTTTGTAGCAAAATTCCCATCATCACCTGCAAATGGTGAGTATGCCTTTCAACTTTTTTTCTACATGCAATAGCTTATGATCAGTATTTGAATTCAGGCAAACTACTTACAAACACGCTGCTATTACAGCAGTTTAAATACTCATGCTTAAGGACAGCATTTCACAAATTCTATGATCGTTGTACATAAAATGGCATCGTGATCAACATAATCATAACGATTGTATTTGCCAGTATGGCTTGCCATTGGGTCAAACGCTGTCTGATGTGTTTGATAACAATTGCTAATCCAATTTGCATACACTGATTTGAAGACTTAGAACTGATCAAAACAATTGGCTTGTCCCAATCAATTTCCTAGTTCGTTTTTACAGTATATATGTTTTTTTGATAGCCAGTTGCTATATAGAAAGACGTTCTGTCGGTCTCACCTGTGTAGTGCACGATTTATTTGGACCAGTTAGGGGAATGGAAAGGTAGACTTTTCTTATTCAAAGTAACTAAATCTCTAGTCAGAATTTCCCCAGATAGTCACCTGGAGATGTGGCGAGGAGGCGTGCATGGGCAGACGTAATTAAGTGTCTGATCGGGGAGGAAGGTTTCCAGAACACTAGAGTCGGATCATGGTATGTGTGACGTGACTGGATGTAGTATCCCGATATAGCTTTCAGTCTGGCAAACTGACTTCTTCTTTTCTTCCTCCTCTTTTCAGAGCTTTTATAACACATACATTCTATACAATATTATGATGTAGAAGTTAAACGCAATAGTAATTACACATGCACACAAGCACGCATGCACGCTCACACACATATATATATAAATGTTTAACAAAAACTTTGCACAGACACAAAGGTACACTTTTTGGTCATGTTGGGCGTTCAACACTGCTGTTGATAGACCGCCTAATAACGTTAAATACATATCATAATCACACATGCTGGTTTTTTCATAATGAACATAAAATTCATTCATAATAGAGGTGAAAAACGTATCACTGATATGCTCAGTGGCATGACAATATATTATTGCATGCTGGAATGGGTCGGTATATGTTTTCTCACAGGGAGTACAGAATTGTTGAGATGGTAGAGGTGTTACAGTCCACAATTTTGCGACAAATTTTTTAAGTCTGATTTCATCGAACAAAAAGTCGAATTTACATATTTTTGCTTTGATGTGAATCTCTAAATGATACAAAGTATCTACTTGTTTCAGTTCGATATATCCATGATGCAATTTGATATTTGTGAATTAGGTGACGTATGATATGTTCCATGTATCTTTAAAGAGAATCTTGCTACATTTAGGAATGTTAGTAGATATTCAAATAAATCATATTTGAGCTAAATTTTCTAAATGTCCCGTACAAATCCGGATACCTGTTTCCTTTGACGGGTCATATTGTCATATAGTACAAATATGCGAAGGTAACATCGTGTAAAACGTAATCATAATAAAAAAAAACCATATACAAAATCGAGTGTAGGGCAACACGGACCTCCGACCAAAGCGAAGGTAGGATCAGGTGCCCGTGTAGATATATTGTCCACTCCCAGGTTGCATAAATTTCCAAGGAACATGGATTTTCGTTTGTCATTTTCTGCTTCGGTGGGTAAAGCCCAAGCATGCTCTCGCGCATATTCGAACGTGTAGTAACTTAACATTCTGGATGCCCTATACCACGAAATGTTGAAATCGGTTGAATTGCTGTAGTTCTGATGTCTTATATTTGCTCCAGATTTTGCATCCGTACAATAGCGAAGGAAGTTCAACTTTTCTAAATAGACTCATGAGAGTAAAGGGGTTTGTATTGTTTGAAAGGGCATTACGAATGGCAATAGTATGATTTCCTGCCTTTCTTACAGCTTGTTATAGTTCTCTCTGTTGAATTAAATCTAGTTTGCTGAATAATTCCGAAATATTTTTATCTATCATTAACAAGTATACAGTACTATCATTGCCTATCGTCCATGACCGTTGTACTGTGGTGTTTCTTTTATCAAATATAACGATACTGGATTTCTGAGCATTGATAAACCTCCGGTCATTGCTTACCGGTAACCTCCAAATATCAAACGTATGCTGGTACATAGTGAACTAGCGCACTGTATGCCCACAGGGACTTTTCCTTGTAAAATAAAATAACTGCAAACTTTGCCCACTCATTGCCAGAGATGCAAATATCTGAATTCCAAATTCAGGAGATGGATTCTTAATTCAAAGCCACTTCACATGTGCAACTAAAAAGTGTGTGTATTTGATTCAATGCACAGTATGTTTCATCATGTACATTGGCGAAACGTGCCAAAAAATAAGAAAACGCATCAATGGACACCGCCAGACCAATGGTGAAAACAACAGTAGAAATGTGTTTGTACCAGTAGGTTAACACTACAACAAAAGTGGACATTGTTGTGACAATATGCGGGTATCCATACTACAGGGACAATTACCTGACATTAGACAAAGAAGAGTCACTGAACAAAACTTGATTGCCACATTTGACTGCAAAAACAACGGACTAAATAGAGACATCGGATTTTTGGCTAACTATTAGTATATGGCAACTGTGTATTTTGTACCTATTTACCAATACATGTACATGCATTGAGGCATATGCTAATCCAACTTAATTTTCTTAATTGAGAATCTGCAAATTTACCTTTCACCTATGATTAATTGTTGAACTGTGTTACCAATCACCTACACATGGCACTTGAAGCCACACCACTACCCTTAGATGGATCTAATTGTTGTAAAAACATCGTGTATATGTATACTCTTGTGAACATGATTTGCTTTAGACCTGATGAAGACCCGCTAGGGTAGTAAGCTAGTCTTCGAAATATATTATAGTTGATCATAAAGATGGTGTTTTCATTCTATATGCATCCCTCAGATTAATTTTAGAATTGTTGTGATACATGTAATTCGTACGGCCGTATGTCATCATCTTTTAGTTTATGCCACGCAGGGGTACAATAATCAACATTTTCAAATCTATGTTGTTTGCTGCAGACTTCATTTATCGCTGTCATGGGTAAGGGATCAGACATAAAAAGAATATCACAAGATTTCAATAACATCCCCCATATAAACATCAGTGAAAATGTAATCTAGTGTCGGTTGGTTGCTAATGAAAGAATATTCCCTGCTAGAAAACCTGTCATTTGCGTATGGATAATATATATTACTTCTCTCAACAAATTTCACCAATTCTCTTGATTTGTAATAATTACTACGAACAATATATCTTTCTAAACAAATTGCGCTAAATTTGCCTCCTATTATAAGATGACCGTGTTTGGAATAATTGTAAATATCTTTTAGTTTTGACATTTCTTCTTTGTATTTCTGCAGGAAGATATACACCTACAACTTATGTTTCGCCTATACTTAATAGGTATGATCCTGGAAGAGTTAATCTGTATTTTTGTAACATTGAATAAATAAGATTTTCTAGACAACAGAGCAACACGAGATTTCCAGTGTAGTTCACTAACCTGTTGGGTTTCACATTTACTAAATGCAAAATAATTCGGATCTAAGCTGTTTACCGGCAGGTAATTAGAATATTTGGGAACAAGTTTATGCTCTGTTAGAATAACAATATCACATAATATGCATTGTAATAGATTTGTGAGACAAATCATGAGGAGATAACTTCTTTAAAATTCCAACCCATTAGTTCAAATTGTACCACTGAAATGAAAATAAATGCAAGGTCTATGATAGAGAGTATGTGCTGCATGCACAGCACCTTTGATATAAACGAGCTCAAGAACTAGTAATTGGATTCCTAATCCTTGTGTGATTTGTCCTGAAAACGCCGATTGAACCATTCTCGTTCACTATACTATTGACGACAGCAAATTCTGTCAGTCCAGAATCTTTTGGATTTAACGGATTTAGATCATAATGGACAAACATTAGTTTTAGCCGTTCTCACTGAGAACTTGCCTTTCGGTTTAAATAGCGCAATGTGAGTCACACAGACACCATTGTTTTCAAGGTAACTTTTAATGCCGTCATGCGTCGTTTCCGTTTCCATGTCTATTCCAGAGAAGAAGCAATGGGTGGCTTTATTATGCGTGACTCATCGGGAAACTTTTTACGGTGCTTTGTATCTTCGTGGTTGTTTTGATCATGGTTGACCGTCCACCGTGATCGTGCAGGAATTGTTCCTGTAATTTACGGATCTGGTAATTTCTTGACCGCGGTATTCAGAGCATGAAGGCGATTCAAACACATCCTTTGACTGAATGTTATCGCTTTTTTGTTTCAGGTCTGTATAAAGCTGAGATCTTCCGGCGGTGCATTATACATGTAGGGTTTTCAATTTCATCAAGAACTGCATCGTCAGAGTTTGATCTTATCCTTTTCTTTATATTGCTATGCATTGACTGAATATTTCTAGCAATTTGAGTGTCAATAGGCTTTTCCAAGGTTTGTCATTCAACAGATCTGCTTCCCTATGTCTGTTTGCTTTAATTTGATTTTGACAAAGCACATGCATATGTTTTGTTCGGGAAGATGAGTTTGCTTGTCTTTGGAAACTTTGGATGACCTTTGTGAGTCGTTTACTGTCATTTGTTTGTTTTTTTTTTGGTTTGAAAGGCTTGGAATTTTATCCGATCCTCTTCACTACGTTTGAAAATGCTATTAGCAAGTTTTTGAAAACTGTCATATTTTGTGAGTTTTGATATTGATTTCTGCTTTTAATTGTTCATAGTTGAAAGCAAGTTGATCGTTTTCCGCCTGAACTGTTTGTAAGTTAGTTACCAAACAACTTATAGTTTTATCTTTGGATTTAATAATGTCTTCTGATTCATTCATTCGTTTTTGAAAAGATTGGTAGCAACTTTGAAGCTCTACTGTGTTAACGTTGTATGTCGTGCCACCACTGCAGAATTTGATAATCGGTTTCCTGGTGAAATATACCATCCTGACCGGAAACTGCCATATTTTTTTTTACATTGGAATTAGATTTTCAGATTATAATATGAGGCAGTATGAATTCCTTTAGTCTATCAAAACTGATTACTTGTAGTAGTGGTCATGCATTATAATAAGTATTGGATCGTCATAGGGTTTTATTCTATTATGATTCACACCATAAGCAAGTGATAGTAATGTATTACTACATAGAAAAGGAGAGTTGACGATTTCAAAGTAATCGGAAGCGAAATATATGATATAATAAACCTATCAACATAAGAACTCATCACATCAAAAAAACGTTCCTTTTCTATGTAATAATGTAATTTAATCACCTACTTAATGCGTGTTTATATCAAAGTGTATTACGCAAAAGCATGCCATGTATATAAAGACTTTTTGAAGCGCGGCCATGTACTAAGAAAAAAGTTGATGTTGCAGAGTTATAACGAATTTCGTTTAAAGTCATCATTTCGAAATTTCTACGCTAGCTATAATGGCCATGTTTGCGATTACAAATTATTCCTAAGCCATATGTTGACTGATTGTTTCATACCCTTTGTTAGACTGTCATTTTGCTATTAGATTTGATAACGGGTAATCCTGTTTACTTTTTCGACTAGGTGTTCATGGCGGTTTTAACTGATCAGAGAGTATTGCCCTGTACACGACGTTTGTGGGATGATTATTACGTTCAACACGATGTTAACTTCGCCGATTTATAATTGAAAATCCAATTAATTAATAAAATCTTTAATATTTTTTCCCTATAATCATGATTTTCAATCATATGTCGATTTCATATATCCCATAAAAATAAAAGACATCACAGATTCATGCTTGCCTGATTTGTACTTTGATGTATTATTGGACATAGACATTAACGGCANAAAATAAAAGACATCACATATTCATGCTTGCCTGATTTGTACTTGGATGTATTATTGGACATAGACATTAACGGCAAGCAACTGAACTTTTTGACAACCAAGACAATGTCAGTTTCCTCATTGTCAACTTACCATATCATGTAGCAATATTCAATCATCATCTGCACTGGTGTTATGTATCACTTAATCAATATACAAATGCTTGCCATGCTGATAATCAGCTTTTGAATAGAGGCATCTGGCTACTTACATTTTTTTCAGTGATTGCAACAGTCTTATTTAAAGACAGCATTTCACATGTTTTATGGTTGTTCTAACGATATACTTTGTCAGTATAACCTGTCATTAGGTTAAATGTTGTATGATGTGTTTCATAACAATTGTTAAGCCGTTTTTATACACTGTTTTGGCTACCGATTACTCCGTTTGAGACTTGCGATATTGATCATTGTTCAATAGCTTTGCCTTTACATAGCATATCGTCACATCATATAAATTATTTTCATATAGAAGAAAAAATAGTTCCATCTATATTTATTTTAAACCATGCATAACATTGGCAACAGCAATGGAAATATTGTAATACCTCAGGCAATATACAGCACAATTGTACAGATCATCGTGTTCAGATACAAACAAATGCATAGATATATGAAGAAGCTAACAATAACGAAATATGCAATGCAGCTTTCTTCTCAGATCAATCTGAAAAAAAGAAAGAATAGGTAAATATCTATTTGATGTAAAAAAAAAAATGTGTTTGTAAGACAGAACCCTAGTATTAAAGGGATAGTGTCACTCATTTTGTCCCAAAAATTTAATGAATCAAAATGAGCCTATATGACTCATACAAGTGATTTTCCATTAGACATAACAATTTTATACATTTATCTTATTATTTAATTTTCTAAAGGATTTATAAGTAATACCCATTTAGCGGCCCCTGCTCCAGTCGCTAGAGTCGGAGGACTCCGATGACCAACTTCTGTACCATCTACGGCGAGAAGCGAGCGTACCAGACACATAAATGGTCAGTACCACCAGAACAAGAAGTAACAACAAATAAAGGTAGTTCATTGTAGTCTGTGGTAGTCTACCAAGTATGACTGCAACTGAAGTTTGAAAACATAAATAATGAAGCCTATTTTTTTAACAATTGCAATAGCAGTTAGTGTGCACAGTTAACTAATGCATGCACACAAAATAAAATTTGGCTGAAAATTTTCTTCGACCATATGATAAAAATTAATAATTTATATTTGCGTAAAATAGAAGAATATTGAAGTAAAAAATGGTTGGCCATTAATTTCCGTTTCGTTTTGCTATCCAATTTTACCAATCGAACCTAAATATATGCAATTATTATTTGAAAAAAAATTCATTACATTTTTATTATTTTATTAT
>CAJDSM010021082.1:2928-28688 GCA_903981925.1 Ostrea lurida
ATATGTATCTAATTTTTGGCAAATACATGTACAGGTAAAAATACACAAGAAAATTGAACTGGATTATTTTATATATATGTGTGTGTATACATTGTACAAAGCAAAATATCACCATAACAATGGTTAAAAAACTTTCGAATCGTCTTCGACTAAATCTATCCAGAATCCAGATTTCATTTGGATAGAAGTGACGGCCGTTGTAGAGTGTATCACGTGTTGGGGAGCGGTACCAGAGACGCCTGTGTTGTCCAGCGTCGACAATTTGGTGGGANCATCACGTGTTGGGGAGCGGTAACAGGGACGCTTGTGTTGTCCAGCGTCGACAATTTGGTGGGAGGTAGCGTTATGGTGTGGAGTGAAATAACAGAACATGGAAGGACCCCTCTACAAATTATAATTAGAGATTGATTAGATTGTTTGAATTCTGTTTATACTGATCCCTGCCAAGTGGTGTGGTTTTTGCAANTTTTGCAGGATGTGTTTATAGTGATCCCTGCCAAGTGGTGTGGTTTTTGCAAAGATAATCAAAGTGTCTCCATTCCAAATAATCTATGGAAAAAAGCTGGTTTTGTTGTCACCACAAATGTAGATGANTAAAGCGTCTCTATTCCAAATAATTAATGGAAAAAACTGGTTTTGTTGTCACCACAAATGTAGATGACATTAAAATTTTTTAGCAAATTACAACAGGGGGGAATCAACTAAGATGAAAAATCTTGTCATAAGGAATTTACATACAAAACATGAAAGCCCTAGCTTAAATAGTCTAGATGTTGTCAGGATTAACTTTTCTTCAAGTAGTTGGAAAAAATCTAAGGTCATGGTAAAAAAAAAAACCACCCCAAAAACTTTGGTACCAAAAGGTCTTAAATGTCACACATGAAATAAGAGCCCTGTTAGTCACCATTCACTTTTTTTTAAAGCAAGGTTAAAAGTTTTGGACAGAATGACCAACAAGACAATAAAGTGTGTCCACCCTACCCCCTTCTGATCCAGGGGACATAAAAACAAAACAAACCTTACATGTATAAAACATTTATTGTTTCCATTTTGTTAAATTCTAAGTTCATTTTTCATGACATGTTGTAAATAAAGGTACAATAAATATGAATGAAAAACTTATGAAATCAGTCAAATTTGAGTTCATATGAAAAAGACTGCTTTTAATAACAATTCAAAATTAATGGTAACACAAAAAATAGTAAATTTCTCTTAGAAGCCTTGATTAATTTCATATTACCATTTTAATATTAAAGTAAATAACTCCATGCATGGCTAGCTAAAGTGAGTACAGATTATTGGGGAGTAGTGAGAGTACAGTTCTAGGGATCCAGGAATTTGAAATTTTTACACAGCTGTCTGAAATAAGATGAGTAAACATTCTCCCAGAATTCGATTTTTACACAAGTGTGCTGAAGTAAAGAATCGGTAAACATTCTCCAGAACGTGCAAAATTAATGATCGTGAACTGGGTTGATACAGCGATAATAAATTACAATATGTTATAAACCATACACAAATATACGTAATACATTGTAACAATATGAGCAAAAAATGTATTAAAACAAGTCGATATAAAAACCACAACTGGCATTCTAAAGCCTGCATAGTTTCTTCTTGAATAGCATTGTTTCAATACTTCTAAGGTGTACATTATATTTACTTTCAGTTTTGGAGTGCAAAGGGGCAAAAAAGAATTGAAATTAACTTTCACTTTCAGTCAAAGTAGGAATCTTATCCCTGTGAAGAATAGCTAAGGAGAGACTGATATGTGAAAACTGCTCTACGTACTGTACCTTTCTTTAATATGCAAAGTGTAAGGGATGTTGTGCAGTTGAAATGTCCATGCAAATGGAATCAAAGGATTTTATGACTAGACATATTAAAACACTGGATTTTATCAAATCGAATGGTCCCTCCCCACATTTATAAAATCTATACACTTGACAAATCGTGTCATTTTCAATACACTGCTTCAAATACTGTTTATAGCTGAGAAAATAACAACAGATTTCCTGACAAAACATAAAACAATTTTTTAACACATTGCCTATTGCTATATAAACAAAAAATGTTAAGCAGCAAAATTTTACAGTTGCTTAAAAAAAAAATAATTCACACAAAGTTTACAACAAAAGTACAGATCTTTTGCACTTGGATTGCACCAATAATTAGCAGTTCTATCAACAACATGCAAAAATCAGAACACACAGTAAATAGGTCTACATGTACATAAGAAATAGTTACAAGACAAAGAGTGAGGGTGTCTCTATTATTGAATTTTTTCGCATGTAGTACTGTGCTGTGACAAAATAAACACAACACTTCAATATAGAAAAAAGAAAAACTGGAATCTTTTTAATCCATGACATTATTGAAGAAGTGAAATGGCAAATTCAATGTAACATTAACTTGAAACACAGTTGTGTTTTTTGGCGGATAGGCCAATATTACTGGTTCTTTGGTCAGCGCTTTTGGGGTGTTGTTCCCGGGCTGGACGACCGCATCAATTACCGTACTTTTACATCGGCAAGGAACTCTTTCTCCAGAATTATGGCACAGACCAAACGGTTCTGTCTTTCAGATCATGATTAATGTATGATTTTTATGCTCTTGTTGCTAAAATATGTGTTTCTTGTTCTTTTTATTTGATCTGAAAAAAGAAGAAGAAGAAAGTATTAAACCTTTAAAAAGTTCAGCCATCTCCTTGAGGAGTTATACCCCTTTCATTACACATCTCTCTCTCTCTCTCTCTCCTAACGTTATACATTGTCGTGATTTTCAAGGATTAATGTAAATATTCAGCATTGCATGAGAATTTGCATAATTTGCAGCAAACTTTTTGAGCTCACAGTAATCTTCATTTTACTGACCCCCTTGTTTATTATGAGTACACTATGGCTTCAATGGCAGCAAAGGAAGAGACGCAAATATAAATTTTTCTCCTATTACAGCACTTCTTTATTTTGCACTATAAAAGTTATCCCAAGTTCTCACTCTAATATCTCATTAAATGCCATTCACGAACCTTAAAGTAAACTATCTTTGAAGTGGCAAGTCTATTTTCCAAGTTTTTGCATGTGATGAGAACTTTTTGCATGTGATGAGAACTTGTGTAAACATCTCTTCATGTCTTTTAGGTGGCTGTTTCATAACAACTTAATCATTTTTAGATTATAAGTATCAGATTTTCTACAATTTCAGGCTCCTGCAATAATTTTACAAAGATTGATATTTGCTTTCAAGTATATGGGTTATGCCTGTGGGTCACATAATATAGTAAGAAAAACTTATAGCCAGTCTCTTTATTTGACAGAAAACTGGTCAAGAGCCTACAGTGTATAAGAATACACATCTCTTTCTCAAACACCCCCCCCCCCCCCCCCCCCGGTGGACTCAAAGCAAAAACGACAGCACATATCCAAAGGCCAAAATGGTGGTTCCCAGTACACAAACGATGTTCTAATTTTGGCCATATCAAGGAGTTGGTACAATGTTAATGATATAATACAACACTGCTTACTCTTTGATATTTTCTTGTGACCCCTTGCTGACCCCAACTGAATCCTCCCACTGCTGTTTTTCTTTCTCGAAACTTTTCCATTTTTCTTCTAATTCTTTTTGTTGCTGCTCTAAGCTCTTCTTCATATGCTCCGCCCGCCTTTGAAGCTATAAATATATAGGGAAAAAGTTTAATTACAAATAAAAAATACAAGTTTAATCTTAGATTTATCATAAAATAATCTGACAGCATAGATCAAACACGACCCCAAAAATAAGTCAAGAGAACTGAATTACACAGATTATATTACATAACAAAAACTCCCCGTACATGCCTTCTACTAGAATCTTCAGTAATATCTAGCATCTGCTACATAAAATCAAATGGCATTTTAAATTCTTGCTGTGCATCATCTAAATATTTACACAAAGTTTTGCTGAAGCCATGTTTTAAGTATAAACCCCCCGACATCTGTCTAAACCCCCTCACAATATAAAGGAACTAAATAAAACTGTAACACTTACATCTGCCTCGGATTCCTTGAGTTTAGATTGTTTCTCCTGAACTTTCATCTCAAACACTTGCTCCATCTCGGCCTCCATTTTCTTCATTTTGTTGTCGTGTTCCTTCTTCTCCTCTGCCATCTGAGTGAGCGGGTCCCTGGAGAACAATCAAATTCACATTAATTAATTAATCAATTAGATTAATTACCATGTATAAGTGGATCTTCACCCATTTTAATAAGAAAACGCTTGTAGAAACAGAACACTTTGCTCTGTAATGGTAATCACTATGCGGATTATTACAGAAACGTTAACTGAGATAGCAGATTGAAACATTCAGCTACTTACTTGGACAGCGATCCTGGTTTGATTTTGTTGCCGTCAGTTGAGGAGGGAGCTAGCTTATTATAACGGAAATTTTCGTAATGAACATTATTGGTGACATCTTTCAAGTCTTGCATATGTGTCCTGCAAAGTCAAGAAAAACCGGAGTTAGTTAGTTTTCTCGAATATGCTATTTTTTTTAGTGTTTATACACATCTGGATGTACAGTGGAGCCTCGTTAATCCGGACGCCGGAGCACTTTGGTTCCCAGCAAAATCCCGGATAAATGAAGCGTCCGGATAACTGAATCGCATATTTTAAGTACTAGTAACCAATATGTTTATTTTATTGATTTAAAATAGTAAATTAAACACGTTTTCATTTAATGTAGCCTATTCATTTACTTTATTAGATAAATCATGTTTTAACATGTACTGTACATGCATCTAAAAAGCACTAAATCGCTTAATGTAAAAAAAAAATTATCCAAATTCATGTCCAGTTATACGTCGGTTTATCTTTTTTACCCCACACTGGCAGGAATTTTCACATCGTCTCCTCTTTGTTGGCGATGTGGCCATGTCGGTAGCAAGGACTGCATTAGTTACGCCAATTTCATTTTGCACAAGTTTATATTTCATATTTTTAATTGTCCAAGCCCATATTCGGGAGGACAACAGTATCCAACCTTGTTATAATTACTCTTGCTTTGATCTACCAACGGCCACTAATTATCCGAGGTGGAATACCTCAGCTATACTCGGACGGTGTTTCATTTGCGGATGCATGATAATTTGTAGGCTTAGTACCGTGAGTACAAAAAAACCGCACAAAATTACAAGCAGTCCTTTCTCCTCGCCGGTAAAATGTTCTCTCTCTCTTCCGGTAGAATGTTTCTTTCTCTCTCCCTCACAACACAGAATAAAACAATCCACTCTTTCGTCGGTAAAATGTTCTCTCTCTCTATAATCAAACATCCTGTCTAACTGGTAAAATGTGCTCTCTCTCTCTCTCGGTAGAATGTTTCTTTTCTCTCCCTCACAACAACAAAGAAAACAATCTCTTCTTCCATTGGTAAATGTTCTCTCTCTCATAATCAAACATCCTCCTCTCTCGCTGGTAAATTGTGCTCTCTCTCTCTCTCTCTGCGCTATTTGGAAGTGAACAATTGATAACGTAAAATAAACCACGAGTCGTATTTTCGTAACACGTACCTTTTTTTTAAAGTTCGGATTATCGACTGAAAGGTATAGATTTAACAGTTCAATAAAATATATCATCACATCAACACGATGGTAAATTTGGTACAGATTTATTTTCAAATTCAATTGATACGATGTGCAAATTCCTCGAACGGCACGTGCAATAAAACCGACGCGTCTCACTTAACACCTAGAGACAGCGATATTGTACAGGTAAATTTACTCGCTTTAATTACAGGGCCTCGACTGAATGGCTTATGTTTCTTTGCAATTTACGCCTTGCTAAATCGTCCGAAGCAGACCTTTGAAGAAGAAAAATATCGTCCGGATTAACGGTACTTTTTACAATGCATTTTAGCGCTTTGTAGTAAAAAACGACCGTCCGGATCGGAACGCGAATTTCCGGATTAATGATACAAATTAACGTGTATATTCCGTTCCCAGAAAAATTGTCCGGAGGTGAAGCGTCGGATTAATGGCGTCCGGATAAACGAGGGCCCACTGTATACATTTTAAACCATTAAGAAATTATTTATTATTATTATTATTTTATTCATTTATACAAAATTACATATAGTTTCTAAGAAATCAAACCTCGGTTGATATTAAAGGAAAAAATAAACACATACCTGATTATCATGTTCCGTAAGGCAATAAAGTCATTGTGTTCTAGATTCTCAACTGAAAATGGTAAAAAAAAAATGTAGTTTGTTAAAATGTTCAATTTAAGGTGGTCCATTACATCTGGGAAAAGTTTCTCAAAACAGCACGATATGATTTAATTATGAAAGATATGATGATATATAATAATTATACAAAAAACATGAATTTCAAAAATTTCTCGTAGTATGAACAAAAGTTCCCGGCGGATTCGAACTCGGGACCTGCGGTTTGCCAAACCAATGCTTTACCTACTGAGCTATGAAGTTATTTCGATCGAATTGATTGAAACAAGCTATTTTGCAAAGTATTTAGATCGCCATCTTGTGACGTTGTGTTATAAAGAGTAAAAGCTTTAGTGTAGTGGGCTACCTTAAGTGAAATATGACTATATATAGAACTCTAGTGTGAGTCTGATATGGCTGCTTTAAATGACTTTCAATTTTTTGAAACAGCCACTTTCTAATGATGAAGTGAGCATAAAACAATCAAAAATAATTTATATTAATTTTCTTTTTTTACTCTCTTACATTTGCAGGGATTACCTCCCTTACAACATAGTTTAATTGATCGATTTTGAGCACTTTAAAAGATGCACCAACTTACAAAGTTTGTTAATCTATATGAGCACAAGAAGGATCATGACATAGGTCGCCATGTCATCTTAACTAAAGGTCACAGCGACCTTAACGTTGGGTGTGGCACATCTTCTAAGATACATTAACTGACCCAAGTTTGATGATTCTAGACCAAAAGATGGTCCAGTAATGAGCCAGACAGGGTTTTGCCATATTTGACCAAAGGTCACAGAAACCCAACTTTAAATTGAGACACACCCTCTACCCAAGATGCATTAGCTGACAAACTTTAATGAATCCGATACGAGAGTCATGCAATTGATAAATTGGATTTTTAGGACTTACCCTCCACTATGCCCCAGGGGTATTGTCTTCCTCGGAGTTTTTTCCCGCCAGCTTCGATAACTCTGTTGCTGCCTACCACCGCAAAAGGAACTCGGTCCTACAACAGACAAAATCATAACACGTAATGGCTCGGTCATACAACAGACAAAATCATTACAGTAATGGCTCGGCATACAACAGACAAAATCATTACATGTAATGGCTCGGTCATACAAAGAACACATTTTTCATGTATTGCTCATGGTCCTACAACTTATGACATGTACTGGACTTCTTTAAAGAGTACTAAGGATGAAGGTACAAAACCTTAGCACATTTAAATTACAAATTGCATGTACACTTTTATTGTTTGTCAATTGTTACTGACCTAATACTCGTAAAGATTTATAAAAATCAATTAAGCAAACTATTTTGATAAATGACAATTATTCATTTCTTCAGTTCCTACTCTGCCTGCCAATACAACCTGTTTACGGATGTTTTATTTGTTGTGTACACTGTAGGTAATCATTACATCACAGAATACGCACCATTACAATCTAACCTAAATATGCTAACTACTGTCGAGGAAGAAATATTCGCGTGGGTTTTATTTTCACTATATTCACTATTATATAGACGATCGCGAAAATAAAACCATTGCAAAGCGCTGTTCAAAGTATTTCAGATATGATTTCATCTATTTGAAGGCATTTATCCGTGAAATTTAAACCGTCGTGAAATACCGAATGATAAAAATAACAAAATTTTAGCCTTTTAAAGATGTGATTAAGACAGTTCTTTCCGTTTTTGAAAGTATATATACGAAATGTTGCCTCTTACAGCCGTACACTGAACGGAGCGAGTTAGCACGTTAAGAACTATATAACGCCGCACGGTAAAGAAGCGAGTTAGCCACGTTAAGAGCTATACGCCAGCGTAAAGATACGCGCAGTTAGCTACGTTTAGAACTACATATCGCAGCGGTAATAGAAGCGAGTTAGCTATGTTAAGACTTAATCGCAGCATAAAGAAGCGAGTTAGGCAACGTTAATAGAGCTCATCTCACCGCTCAGTCCAGTAAAGAAGCGAGTTACGCAGTCGTTGTGAGGGAAACTATATCGCCAGCGGTTATAAGAAGACCTAGTTAGCCGACCACGTTGTTAATGGAGAACTATAATCGCACGGTCTGCGAAAGCCCAGTGAAGAGAACAGCGTCGTACGCATTTTAGCACACGAGTTCTTAAAGACTATACTCCCGCTCCAAAACGCCCAAGCCTGTAATGGTTAAGCGAGTTAGCAGCGTTTAAGAACTATTATCCGTCCCAGCCCACGTGAAAGAAGCGAGGTTAAGCAGGTCCCTCTACGTCTAAGAGAACTCCACTCTATAATAACTCACGTACGTGCAGATGTCGGTAAATAAGAAGTACTGTTATGTTTCGTCAGCAAAGCCTGCACGTTAAGGATACGTAACTATACGCCCGAGGTATAAAGGAAGCGGAGTGTAGCGCGCGTTAAGAGAAGGCTAGACAGGTAATGTAGGAGATGGCGCACCAGCGTAAAGAAGCGATGTTAGCGCGTTAAGCTAACTAACTATAACGCGCTAGCGTTAAAGAAGCGAGTTAGCACGTTCAAGAACTATACGCCAGCGTAAAGGAAGCGAGTTAGCACGTTAAAACTATATAACGCCAGCCGTAAAGAATGCGAGTTTAGCACGTTAAAGAAACTAAAGCTATACGCCAGTGGTAAAGAAGCGAGTTAGCGGCGTTAAGACTACCTATACGCCCAGCCAGTAATAGAAGCGAGTTAGCTGCGTTAAGAATAACTACCATAACGCGCAGCGTAAAGAATGCGAGCTTAGCACGTTAGAGAAGCTCGTGAAGCGGATGTTGGGCCGCCGCAGCGTATAAGCGACGCGAGTTAAGCGCGTTACAGAACTATACGCCAGCGTTAAAAGAAGCGAGTAGGGCGCCGTGGTAAGTAGGAAGTAGACTATACGCGCAAGCGTAAGAAGCGAGCATTAGTACGCTGGCGCTTATAGTAATTACTCAACTTATACGCCAGCGTAAAGAAGCGAGTTAGGCGCGTTAGAGACTGGCGGTGTATACGCCCAGCTGTAAAAGGGAAGCGAGTTCAGCATCTTAAAGAACTATACCGCTAGCGAGAAGCGAGTTAGCACGTTAGACTATAGCGCTAGCGTAAAGAAGCGAGTGTAGCTAAACGATTAAGGAGTGCTAAGAACTATAACGTCGCAAGCGTAAAGAATGCGCTCCAGTTAGAGGGATCTCATATATACCGGTTAAAAAACATGGAATGGATATTGATTCATATATATTACGGAAGGTCAAGTTCATGGTTTGGTGGTTTTGGAATATGAAATGATTATCCAACTCGTTGAGTGTGTTTATCTATCCCGGTGTAAGCCCTTGGGCTTTCTTGGCTCGGGGCATAGTACGAAAACACCAGAGTTGGATAAATTCCAGTCATATTTCAACCACAAACCCAGTGGGAACGATTCTTTTATCACGATATTTTATTCCCAGACTCCATGGCTCCTAATGTGACATAAGGATTTCAAATCTCTCTTCTCTTGTTTACGAGACTGGAGGCCACGAGAGAGGATTAATCGCTACGTTGGCAACGTTAAGGCACAATTTACTCGACCAGGCTACTAAAATATGATAGAATGCGTTGGGAATTCTAAAAAATTAAGAAACGTTGTTACAGTACGAAATGGTTAGAATCCAGAAGAGAATTATTATTTTGATAAGATGAGAGAAAAGTACATATTGGACATATTAACTAGAAATTGTGTGATAAATATTTAAGCCCTCTATCCAGTGAATGACGTATGAGTATGACGCGAATGTTGTTTTTACATCATTGCTCTCCAATTTTGGTTTGTCCGATGGGATAGATCCTACTCTGTACATACGCCAGTTTGAACTAGAAATGTTTAACGGTGTTTCTGTGACATGAGAGGGTCGTGGAGCTATTATTGTGAATTGTGTGTTAGGAGTTTCTTACATCTGTATTCGTGATGGAATCGTTTTGTTCTCAGAGCGAGATACTAGATGTCGAGTTAGGCCTACCCGCCGGCAGTTTGTCGGTGGCAATGTGCTGGATGATGAGTTGGAAATGATAATTCATTATAATAAAAGAGTAAATACGTGACAACGAATATTTTGTTTTGTTTCGTAATGTGGTCTGTCGGATTTTTCTATCAACTCGGAGAGATTTACAGAGTACGTCAATTCAGTCAGAACGGAACACGGGGTGGGGGGTGGGTTGTTCCAGTGTTGCTACATTTTGACTTTCAAGAAGCATAACAGGCCTTTTCGATCTTAACAAATTTCTTAACATCATATGAATTTATTGTTTTTCAATTTTGAAGAATTTATCAACATCAGTGTCCCTTCCATCAATATTTTTATAGGCTATTCTGTCCGTCCCTGATGTTCGTCATGCGGTGTAGGAATACATACTGATGTGAATATGAAAAAATTATCACACAAGTGATATCAACATAAATTCACATCTTCAATATTTTAATTGGCACTTAATAATAAACCTGTATTGTTATCTTTAGGTCAAGTGTATGTGTATGCATTGATTAGCCTATTTCAAAAGCTGAAAGATATAAATACCAAATAATAGCCATGAGTTTCAGGTGGTAAACATGTTAACGAGAAAACGAGGTAAATGTAATATTGGTGAGTACTTTCTCTTTTCATGTTTATTTCCAGTGATACATGTTTGCACACTGGTGCCTTTTGAGTTTTTATAAAAAGATTTTTTTCTCAAATGTTCTAATAACAAACGACAATTTCTATTTCTTCCCTTTCTTCACTAAAGCAAGAGAATACCCTGTTTTCTAACCGCACACTATCTTTCCTGTCTTACAACACTTCACGTTCTGCAACACTTTACTCGTAACTTTTTATTTCGCATCTTACAACACTTACTCGTAATTTTTTTTGCATCTTATTTTCTTCCTCATCATCACATTCTGGAAACTCGTAGATTTTAATCTTGTGCTGGGCAATTTCATTAAGAATCTACAAAGAAAACAAACTATCATTAGTCTTATGCCGAGGTCATTTGTGCTAGACACAGTCAAAAGTATTTAAATGAAGTAGGCCTAGCCATGTATTGCTAGTCTGTGTGTACAATGTTTAAAATATGAAACCATTTTATAAGTAAAATGAAAGCATCAAATGACTTTTCTTCCATCTCTTGTGCATTCAACACAAATTGTTGTGGGGACAAATAACCACAATATTTATTTTGTCTGTACTCTGTTGCTGTGTGTATGTATCTGTAGTACATATCTTTTCACTATCAATTAGCGCAAATGCCAGAAACAATTCATCAATCTTAACAAACAGTAACCAACCAGAGTTTAAGGAACCAAGGTATTGCTGCTCAAAACAGTAATGCAAATTTTAATGCTTTTACCACGCCGTTCCAAATTTGAACATGTACAACAATTTTCTCCTCTTGAAAACAATCATTTGCGTAGTATATTTAGAACCATTTTCAATTGTTGAATCCTTGATGACAAGTGGGCAATAGCTAATTATCTACAACTACATGTACATTCTGTTCTGGATTCAAGCTGATAGGTTTTTTTTATCTGAGGAGAATGCAGTACTTGAGTTGCATTATGATTCATGCAGAATTAGAATGAAGACTTACGGTTTTCTTGAATTCTCTACATTCGTCAGGAGTAAGAGAGTCAGCTTTTGAGATGAGTGGAATTATATTCACTTTGTCATGTAGTCTCTTCATAAACTCTACATCTAAGGGCTTCAGACTGAAGAGAAAAACACAAGTGTTTTTACATAATAATAAACCTATTTCCTTATTAAAAACATCCTTTATAAAAAAAAAAATCTCCCACTTTGCTTTTTTAATATCTTTATCTTTTACTAATATAAGTAGATATGCAACCATTGTACAAGTGAGATTTATAAACTAGAAAACATAAAGCATCAGCCAATCTGTATAGGTTTTCTGATCATAATTAAGAAATATCATTTGATGCTTTGAATAATGACGGTAAACTATCAAAATGCAGTCTCTAGAACAGTTACGAATACAAACCCGTGACCAGTAGGCGCAATGAAGTATAGACAGGCGTGCACCCTCGTGTCTGGAGTAGGCGATCGTACCACCCGCGACTCCGCATTTAAATATTCATCATATTTACTGTCTATGAAATCTATCACGGGCTGCCAGCTGGAATAAAATCAGTTCAAATTTTAAATTTTTTATCAAGTCTTGAAAATAGACATATTGTAGTACACATTTCAAATCATTTCTTGGTACATAGAAATATTGCAAGCATTTTCTAAAACTAATACTGGTTAAAAGACTGTTTGATCATAACTACAATCTGCACCGGCCTCCATCAGAAATATGCACGCTCCAATCAAAATAACTTGCAGCTACATACATGTAGATTCTTGCACATCCAACACCATGTTAGGTTATATTTCGACATGTAAAGTAATATGGCACCCCAACAACGATCGCTCTTTCCTCAAATTATTTCAAAATAGCAAAAAAAAGTTTACAAATTTGAACAAAAAGTTTGTTTTAATGAAATACATGAGAACCTCGTTCGCCTTGAACTCGATGGGACCATGAAAAATGTCGAGATAACCGTGGATTGCGAGATATCATAGGGTAAATTACAAAGAAAATAGGTGATTGGGTACTCCAAACGTCACATAACCATGGTGTTCTTAAGATCTATTCAGTGCTCGAAGATTACCGAAGTTTTCAACTGTAACAGAAGAGCAGCGCGTTTAGTGTCCAACGATTTATCATGTTAGCAATGTATTGAGTAGACCAAACTGTTACTATTGTTCTCATTAACAACAACTGTCGGTTATGCTTGCGAATTTGTACAAATATTTTCCTGTGATGATTAAGTAGCATGCATTGAACTGATTTCTTTAAAGTTGTGACATTGACTGCAGTATTGTAAACTTCAAATAGTATAGTATCATAGCATATTATACTGACATTGTACAATCTGCTTCAGGGAGTGAGAGATACATGCAGTTGTATATTATTTATCTCGGTTCCCTTCTTTAAAATACATAAATTTACATTATCCAATATATTTTATGTCCTGGCAAAAGTTCCTGTACAACAACCAGCAGCACACAACGTTAAATGCCTGCTTTCTCATTTTCTATTTGAAAAAACTATTTGCTACTAATTCTTTTCATAGGATAAACACCCACAAAAGATTCAAATCTCGCAAACTTCCCCTCTGCAAAGCAAATTCTCATCAACTAAACGTGTGGCCCCTTGAATCAAAACAGTGACATGCTAACTATTGTAGTAATGGTCAAACATTATTATGTGGATTTATATGAAAACTTTTCAGTTAAATGGCGGCACCCTATCTTTTTTTTCAAATTTTTAATGTTTGTTGTTGCTTAATTTTGTGAAAATAATGAGGAAATTGTCTATCACATAATCCTTTTCCAGTGTGCATATATCAGTGTATTTGCAAAAGAGCGAAATTATACTATCCTCCTCGTGGAATAAAGTTCATGTCACTAATGGAGATTTTACAGAGAATGCGACTTGGAAATGTGTCAGTATTGACATTAGCATACAGTGGAAGTACTAACCATTTACTTCCCGATAAATTAGTTTTCTGCTAACTACTATGTCCCCCCCCGCCCCATCATCAAAATAATCGACCAGCATCCAATTTCTGTTAAGCCCTTATGTTTCATTCAAAATGACAAAGTAAAAAGAACTTTTCCTGACTGTAAAGTAAGTTTTGTATGAATTGATTCTAACATTTGCCATGCAGTAACGCAAGAAATGTTTCCTTTATACGAATGATTAAATTTGATAAATTATTGTTTTATTGTCCCGCTTTGAGAATATATCACTGATACTTGAGGACCTCACTATTACTCAGTGTAGCTGCAAAATTAGCAGCCATATGCTCGGAGCTTATGGCCTTTGGCAGGCGAGTGATCTTATCAATGTAACACCTGCTGGGACACGCGGACCTGATTTTTTGGCAGTCTCATCACAAAGGACCAGCCCCATTTTAGTCGCCTCTTACACAAGTAAGTACTGAGGACGCATATTCTAACCGTGCGACCCACGGGTTTACTCGAGTAATGTCCGTTTACCTACGCAGTTCTATGTATCGACAGCTACCGCAAACCCGGGGTGGTCACAGTGGTCAGGTTTAACTGGACACCGTTCTCTTTTCAGGAGACATTGTGTGGTTTCAACGCTGCGGGAAACAATTGCTTAATATTAAAAAAAAACAAGTATAAATGTGAAAAGCCATTATTGCCATGCACTTTTTTGACAATTGTATCTTAACTGGTAAATGACAAAAATTGACAAAAATACACTTATCGGTATTTGTTTTGTAATTTCTTTCTAAGGCTCCACAATTTTCATTTTTGGTTTTGCTCTTTTATAGATCTAGATTATAAATCTTTTTATCTCCATTTTAACAGCAACATCTGTCGAGATAATTGCCAGAGAATCAACATCATTTTCTGTTTCTTTTTTTCATTGAAGTTTTTTTGCTTAATAGTAGCAGTCAGAATGGTGTGACCAGCACTTAAACATATTTTGAGCACTTTTGCAAATGTTTTGGCTGGTGTTAGCACTTTGGAAATCCATTTTCCAAGGACTGAGACAAAATTTAACCACTTTCGCCTGTCTGTTCAACCCTGGAATCACTTTTATTTAACTGTTAATTAACAGTCGGCTAATGATGCTGGTTCAGAAGTGATTAATCACTAATACATGCTCGAGTATACTATGCGTGCTTGCATCACAAAAATTCATGAGAATCAGAATCGATTGTTGATTATCATATGCCATTAATCACTTCATAAATCTATTGCATGTATCAAAGTAATACAGATTGGTTTGCAAGAATATCACTGGATTGGTATTTCAATCAATGAAAGTTTGATAAATATGGAAGCATCTGGCCCCCGCTTATTTATAGAATTTCTATTTTTAAGATCACAGATGGTTTTTTTTTAAAAACAAACTTCCAGAGTTATATCAGTTATGTGTAATGTAAAAGCCGTATTGGCACTGGCTGGGTTTAATTTGCTGATACCACAATGAGAAATGTTGTAAATCTGTACATGAATTTTAAGAAACAGATGTAAATTTGGAACACTGATGCCCCTAGATGGATTCCACATGACGTGGAAGGATTTGCATAAAGATCACATGTGAAATATTTGACACACCACCTTACTGTATATCCAATATCACTCCAGATGACGTAACCATGACAAGTTATGACCCAATTTAGTTTCTTGAAAAAGTTAAGGTGCAAATTTCAATTATTTAAAGGTCAGGAGGGTCAAAACTTTTGGTGGACCGTTGAACGGACGTCGTCATAAGGAAACACATATAAAATATGAGCCCTATCAGTTACATTCAACTTATGGCAATATTATACTTTCAAAAGGTCAAGGCCAGGACGTCAAATTTTGGTTACTCACCAAAGAGGTTCTTAATCATAAGAACACACATGTGAGAAATAATCCATGACCATAAAAGCGTAATATACCATTTCCAAGCTGTGATATTACATCAAGTTTAGTATTAAAGTTTCAGATCAGAATACAGATTGGACAAAAATACATACCCCCCTCCCCCCCCCCCCCCCCCCCCCCCCGGATCTTCGATCATGGGGGAGGGGCATAAAAAGTAAAATTATCACTCAGTCAAATTCTTAGGTCCTGTCTGATGGTGTGTGAAACCTCTACGTTTTCTGATCCTGTAGTGTGTGTGTGTGGGAGGGAGGTGTATAACCTTGACCATTTTCTGTATCCTTGTGTGTGTTGGGGGGGGGGGGTAGTACTTGACGTTTTCCTGTATCCTTGTGTGTGTGTGTGTGTGTGTGTGGGGGGGGGGGGTAGTACCTTTGACAGTTTTCTGGTATCCTGTGTGTGTGTGTGTCGTGTGATGGGGGGGGGGGGGGGGGTAGTACACTTGACAGTTTTCTGTATCCTGTTGTGTGGAGGAGGGGGGGGGGTAGTACCTTGTACAGGTTTTCTGGTATCCTGTGTGGTATGTGTGTGTGGGGGAGTGTCAGTACTTGACATTTTTCTGTAAAACCTGTGGTCGTGGGGGGGTGGTGTGGGGGACGGCGGAGAGAGGGGGGGGATGGGTTGCGCTGGGGTATACCTTGACAGTTTTCTGTAGATTGTGTGTGAGAACCTTAACAGTTTTTCTGTATCCTGGAAGTGTGTGTGTGGGAGGGAGTGTAGTACCCTTGACAGTTTCTCTGTATCCTGTGAGTGTGTGTGTGGGACGGGGGAGTGTAGGTACCCTTAACAGTTTTCTGTATCCTTGTGTGTGTGGGGAAGGGAGATGTAGTACCTTAAACAAGTTTTCTGGTATCCTGTGAGTGTGTGATGTGGGGAGGGAGAGTGTAGTTACCTTAACAGTTTTCTGTATCCTGTGAAGTGTGTTGTGTGGGGAATGGGGGAAGTGTTAGTAGCCTTGACAGTTTTCTGTATCTTGTGTGTTGTGTGTGGGGGGGTGGGGGGTGTAGTATTGACAGTTTTTTGTATTCCCTGTGGTGTGGTGTGGTTGTAGTGGGGGGGGGGGGGGGGGGGGGGAGGTGGGGGGGAGTACCCTTGACAGTTTGTCTGTATCCTTGAGTGTGTTTGTATATGTGTTGTGGTGTGTTGGAGGGGGGGGGGTGTAGTACCTTGACAGTTTTTCTTTCCTGTGTTTGTGTGTGTGGGGGGGGGGGGGTGTAGGTACCGTTGACAGTTTTTCTGTATCCTGTGAGTGTGTGTGTGTGGGGAGGGGAGTGTAGTACCTTGACAATTTCGTATTCCTGTGGGGGGGGGGGGTGTAGTACCGTTGACAGTTTTTCTGATATCCTGTGAGTTGTGTGTGTGTGGAGAGGGGAGTTAGTCCTTGACAGGTTTCTGTATCATGTTGTGTGTGTGTGTGCTACTATATGTGGTGTGTGTTGGGGGTGTAGTCCTTGACAGTTATTCTGTATCCCTGTGTGGTGTTCAGGGGGGGGGGGGGAGTTCAGTACCTTGACAGTTTTCTGTATCCTGTGTGAGGGACCCTGGTATTCAGCACTGTACAGGTCGGTCAGGAAGAGAGAGTTGATGAGGGTGGACTTACCAAGCCCAGATTCACCTGAAATTCACAAAGTTTAGGTTAGTCTTCTGAAGTACTGATCAAAATAAGTACACAATTAAAAAAAAAACCAAACTTGCTATCAAACAATGTGCTACACTAACATTTATATCATTGAATATGCATTAGTATAATGCCTAAAGTCCCTACCAAGTCGAACACTGCTACTAACTTTTGATGACCTGTATTAATATGCAGTAATTAAACTAGGTACACCACTCTGTATCAATCATCATTCATAGAAAATCTAAACTGGGAGGGGTGCTAAGGTTGAGAGATAGACATACCATATAAAACAAATAAAAGTATGTTCCAATTCAAGAGAAGCATGACAAAACTGCCGAAGGAATCAACTGCATGGTGTTTGATAAGTTCAATGTCCAAACCCGACCTATCCAAAATATTCCTATAAGTATAGCACTTAGTCTTTTCCTAATCTATATTTTAATCTTTGCTATATACATACAAATCAGTTTTAAATGTAGAATGTAACTTATAAACAGCAAGAAGTTCTATCAACTGAAATAAAAGCATAAAAGCCACAAGAAAACCATCTAGTACTCTTCTCCACCATGGATGAAAGATTACAGGGTCACAGATTAATAACCCAGAGCTTCTTTTAATAGGATGACGGTGAAATATCTGAAAATCTCATCAAAGAAGGCAACAAGAGTTTCCATGGCATCTAACATTTGTTATACACAAATCATCACAGATGCCTTAGTAAAACCTACAAGATAAAACAACTGGCATGCCTCAGCTCAGCTGAATCATCCACACAGAGGAAAACACCCATTTTCAATAAAACAAAGGTCATGTACCATAGCTTGACTGTATTTGGGCCACAATATTTCTCTCTTTCTTCAGACCATATACTGCATATATGATGACCATTTCAACTAATGAAAGTCAAATTTTAAAAAATTCTATTTTAAGGTTCCAAGTACCATGCACTGAATGAAAAATAAGTCTGTTAATTACACAGACATGTCATTTGCTGTACAAATGTTACAGGTCAGGAACATAAATTTTGAGTTTATAGCTTAAATTAACAACAATAGCTAAGAGGTGGTGGGGGTGGGGTGTCACCCAGTTTCTGATATCATTTCTGATATCGATAAGTTACATTAAAGAAAATGTCTGTTTAAAAAAATCACAACAAAATGTAGTACGTGTCATAGATAATAGCATGCAAACAATTTCTTATATTGGGTTACATGTCTATGAATGCAATATGCAATGTCAGCGTCGTTTTTGGAGCAAAAACTGCATGGACAGAAGAAAGCAAACCTTAAATCCCGTAAATTAAAAAAGTTGTTTACGTAAAGACAACAGTTGACTTTTTTTGTAACCTGAACGTATCATTATCCCCCAGTTAAACCATTAATTTGAAATCCTAACCATAGGATAAATAAATTAAAAATTTTCAGCTGTGCTAATAACAGAGGGCATTGTCCCGAGGAAAACTTCAGGTGATTCAGCCTCGTGAAGAATGATGACATTCAGTTTCGTGAGGCCCTGTAGTCACAAATTATCATATCTAAGTTCTTAATTCACTTACACTTAACAGATTCTGTGCTTCAGCAATCCGATTCAATAAAATTATATCACCCTTAGTCACAAATTATCATATCGAAGTTCTTAATTCAATTACATACACAGATTCTGTGCTTCAACAGTCCAACTCAGTAAAATTATATCACTCTGATGTAAATTGATTTTCTATTGGCATTATGTCCTCAATCAAGGAAAATTCACAAAACTGAACTCTATCTAATGGGACACAATATCAGCCCCACCACACCTACAGGGCATGCTGGGAAATTGTGAATTTGTGCTTTTGAACACAGTTGAGAGCAACACTGAAAATTTTTACCCTAGAAAATCGGTGTAGCCAAGGTTGACTATGGTTTTCGAGGGGTGAACATTTTCAATGTTACCTTCAACTACATGAAATATTTGTTTTATTGTACTTAATGCTACATAAACAATTCATTTAGTTGTTGAATGTCTGTTAACTTTCGATCAATCATCGATGTTTGGTATTATCGATGCAGGTATTCACATTTATCACAAACGCTCAAACTTGCATCCTCTAACTATCTATGGTGACTTGTACATGTATGCATAAATTTGATGCATGTGATAATTTTTAAAATAATATCATCTGTTGGCAAGTTATGTTCCCCGTGGCTAGGTACATGCACTATCATCCTATTCTATTCTCCAGAGGGAAACATGTTTTTTCAACTGTTTCTTGGCCAATCAGATTTGAGTATTTTACATGCAAGTATAATAATTTACTATGGGCAATACCTACATAACACCCTCTCATTGGCACAAAAGGAAAAATATCCTTAACTTCCTTGAATGTTTAAAAAAATCTCATTCAAAATAGCAGGAGCATAACTACATTATTCATACAATATATCAACAAAATTTTAGTCAAATCTTAGAGTATATTCTAAACAAAGTATGGACAAATGAAGGTGATTCTGGTGTGGCCTGGGCCTCCCCCCTCTTCATGTGCAGGGGCTGGAAGGGGCCTTGGGGGTGATGCAATGCTAATTTGATCTAGAACACCTGCATATCAAAAGCTTGCAGAATAAACTCCGTGAACACATTGATTTATAATTAATGACTGTGCTGATAATGCACGTCTCTGTGCACGAGCGTGTGTGTACAAAAGGTTTCAATATTAAGTTATAAATGAGTCAATCCATGGGAGCAAAATCAATAACAGACACCCTGGTGACCCCGTCTTGGAGCTTAAAAACTTAGAAAATAGGAACAGTGAAAAAAATCAATAGGAGTTGATGCTTGTCTGGGTCCTGGTGGCCAGTTAATGCACTTTAATTATCCACGGAGCACACGACTCGTGCTGTCTTATTCTGCCTTCCATGAAGTCCTTAATGTTCCCCAGCACTGAGCGAATGTAAATAGAATTGACCAGACTTGCCCTTGGGGGTTACCTTAATCTAATGCTGGTCATTGTGTTTCAGGGGACATAATCTTGTCTGGAATCTAATATAATCCTTCTCATTCAACATTTTCATTTTAATGGACCCAGATCCCCACTACTACTGCCTGGTACCCATTACGAGAGAAAATAGTGAATGTTTTACCATGTCTAACCAATTACAGGAGCCTTCAATAATCACATGGAGTTTGGGTGGGACTGTCCATTCTAACAAAAAATTTGATTTTCCTGCAAATTATCTTTTATATTATCTTTGTCGTAGATTGTAAAAGGGTCAGGATTGCATTTCATTTTTTGAAGCACAATAGTCACTGTTACTCATACGGTGTAAACTTCGTGTGCTTAATGCACATTGTCATCAGCTGGGGAGTATATGTAATTACACAGATCTATTCGTATGATGTGGAGCCCATATTTTGATGACAATATGTAATTACACAGATCTATCGTATGATGTGAGAGCCATATTTGATGACAATATGTAATTACACAGAATAATTCGTATTGATGTGAGCCCATTATTTTGATGACAATATGTAAATTACACAGGATCTATCGTATATTGATGTGGAGCCCCATATTTTTTGATGACAATATGTAATTACACAGATCTATTCGTATATGTGGAGCCCATATTTTGATGACAATATGTAATTACAACAGATCTATCGATATGATGTGGAAGCCCATAATTTTGATGACAATATGTAATTACACAGATCTATCGTATGATGTGGAGCCCATATTTTGATGACAATATTGTAATTACACAGATCTATCGTATGATGTGGAGCCATATTTTGATGACAATAGTATTTACACAGATTCTATTCGTATGATGTGGAGCCCATATTTTGATGACAATCCACACAGATTATAGGGCTCTGACATGTATGTGGGTTAGTAACCCAAGTCTTGCCTAATGACTGAAGATAAGTGTCTTACAACTTGCTAACTCAGGGTGATGCGATCCTTTCAATCTCTACAATGACAATGGCAAAGAAACTAGGCTAAATGAAGCTATTCCTGATAGGAATTTATCACAATACAAGGCTACAAGCTAGTCCTATTCTAACATACTCTATGAATTTCCACACGTGTCTTCATTTGAAACATCAAACCTTTCTTTAATCATACAAACAGAGCAATCTGTATAGATCTTATATACAATAAAATGCTTTCAGCACCTCTTTAAAAAAAACTTTATATGCGTTTCTTAATTGAACCATTTCATGCTCAGAAGCTTGTAATAAACACCCTTTGTACTACGAAAACTTTTAAAAATGAACTTTGCCACCCATCCGCGACTCCTTGTGGGCGATAAACTCTACACTGAACTATCTGAGTCCACACATCTTAATAGCGCCCTCTCCATTTTCATTTTAAAAATTCAAGACTTTTTTTTATCTACTGGATCAGCATAAAATGTCAAAAAAAAACCTGCCAAGTCAGAAGGCTTCCCCCTTTCTCAGTTCTATCTGTTTAAATGGGAAACATATTTCTACTAGGAGTGATGCTCCAACATTATTATAAGTTTACACATCTGACAGCAAACTATTGAAAAATGTATACAAAATCCTGCCTCTCCCAAACCTTGCCATGATCTCGTATTACCACGGTTACATAACTCTCTAAGCAAAGTGCTAAAAAATTTATAATATAAAACCTGAACTATTGCATGGTGTAACTAGTTATCTTCAAAGGTGAAAAAGTTTTCAAGCACATAATTCTTCAAAATAACGTTTTTTGGCAGACAATTTGTAATTGATCATGGCAGACTCATCTGAAGTACACAAGGAGTCTGGGATCTGGAGGTAAAGCACTTCCAGATGGAAGACACATGCTCTATTGGACTTATAGGGTCTGCTGACTAATCACTGGTATTTAATCAGTCCCGAAAACCTGGGCATCTCTAATATATATTGTAAAAATAGGAGATTGCTATTAAACACTGAAAGATGGTGTCTCTAAGAAAGTACAAAAATCTTAAATTTGAATGAATTATTAGAAATGTTTCCTAGGCACCTGATCCCACCTCTGGTGTGTCTGCCAAACTCTTAATCTGTGTTCCATACTGGATTTATGAGGTTGATTACTGTTCATTATCTTCACCTTTCCCAATAACAATATAAATTCTACGAAAAGTTCATTGATAAACGATAACATGTGGTGCCATCTTTCTTGAAGATTCAAATTACTAACGATTCAGATACAACTACTGTAGTAATAAAACCTAAGATATTTCCCAGAATTACAACTGACTGAATACACACACTGTACATTATACAAGCAAATATGCCTGCTGAGGTGACCCAACTAACATCCAAAAATTCTCTCTCGAGACTTCAGATCAACACAGTGAATGCTCTTCTGCTAGGAATTCTACGTTAGTCTATCAGGGAGGATAAACCCTATATATATCTAGCATTAACCTACCGACAACCATTAACGTGAATTCGAATCCTCGTTTGACCGACTTTCGGTACACTTGGTTGGGGAGGTTAGCGAAGCCGACATAGCCGTCCAGCTCCTTGGTGCTGTCTCCGTATTTCTTTTCCCTGTAGTCTTTTTCTCGCTCGTCTGCGTCTTTCAGTGTGTGTGCGTTGTGTGCTTCCCGAGGAATCCTCTCCCTGTCCGCTACGTAGCGCTGCGAGGGGTCGAACTTGGGTCCACTGCCCTCACTGCCTTTGAAGAATGCCTCCCGTTTGGCTGCATTCAACTGATAGAGAGAGAAAAACCGCAAGTTATAAAGTGCACAATAAATACTCACATTTTGTGTGTGTGTTAAAGCCTGGTGACTAAATGTAACACAGCCTTGTGTATCTAATAGCCACATAAATATAGTAATTATGAAAACTTACTACATCAGACATTCTGTATAATGTCTGAACAGATTCTGCCCAAATAAATATAAGGAAAATGTCCCAATATAATTTCAAATTTAATTTCAAATTTCCTTAAACTATACAAATAGCATTGTACGTATAGGTATGATAAGGATTTGTACACAATGGAAAAGGAAATATTAAAACTATACAAATATATGTTCAACTACATCAATATGTAAACAAAAACTGAAAATATTTCCTGTTCCTTTCACCGGGAAAGGTGGGTATGTCAGCAGAGGGCAAAACCATTTAAAAACTTTACACGACAGAGGGACTCGATCGTCTGTCTGGGTATTCATCAAGCCTCGCCTAAATCTGGCGTTAATCGTTACGAGCAAACAACTCCATAGAATATTAATCAGCGAACAAACACTTTCTAGAGGACCAAGACTATCCTCTTATACAAATATACACACACCGGCCAAGACTCGTGCTAAAACCACTGCCTGATTTAACCACAATTTTTTCAAAGACCTCTTCACTTTATGTGTTAAAAGTCTTTGTAATAGGTTTGTAACACAATATACTTAACGAGGCCTTTCCTGTGTTTCGAATACAATGTACTTGAAATCTGCTGCAAATCTATCATTGAGCATTTGATCATTTCAACTGGACTGCATTAACCCAGTTACATGCGTTTGATTGAGGCCTTTGTGTCATTTTGAGAATGGTGGCATTTTATGTACTGTAAAAACTAAATTTCACAAAATTAAATTCACATACTTCAAACATTGTTTAGAAATTAATAAATATGGTAAAATGCAACCGTGTGCTTGTAAGTAAGATGTACATTTGATACATTTATATAAATATGTCTGCATACATAGAATGTGTTATAGATAGGAAACATGATGAAAACATTGTACAAACCCGGCAAAATAGTTTTCTATATTTACATGTTTATTTAGTAGCTAAACTTTCTCACTGTAAACAAGGCTATATATGTACATTTGTACCTTCCTGTTACAAAGGAAACCCTAGTGCTCTCTTCTAAGAAACATTTTATCTGTTGTAAACTTTTAAAACAGGCATCACCGAGACACAATATGGACCCTCAGCTAGTCCACCTGGGGGTGTAATTTATATCCTTTCTTACTGACCCAGTTTAAGAACAATGAATTAAATCTAGGGCACCAGTAAGAGTTCCTACTAATATCAATACCGGCGACATTTGCATACACAGATCTCAGTGCACATTATCAACTCACAACACATCACATCTCTTCAACAAATTAGCTGGCGCTGTAAAAATACACATAAAAATCCTTACAAAGTTGGGTTTTTCCATTGTTGTTTGTCAATTATAAAATCCGCATTTCCTCTGGAATGGCTGTAGACTTTTAAAGAAGTTAACTTCCTGTACAGATAAATCCAACACAAGGAAAGAAATCACCAGTCACGTCTCTTCTTTCACCAACAGTTGTTACCCTACTACACCGATGTAATCGAAAGAAAGAACTTGTGACCTTGACCTTTGTAATGAATCATTTCCTGTTGGGGGTTTTTCTTCCACTTTTTTAACCCTTGTGTATTTAGTGTGTAGTAAATGGAAAAGCTTATCCTCAGGGCAAAGGTATTACTATCAAGTCATAGAGCATTAATACAAATTATGTTAATAATCAAGTCCAACAGCAGGGGGAAAAAGAAAGTATAAATAGGGCATATTTAGCTATGCACACGCCTCTCCATGGAGGAAGCATTAACATTGAATGCAAAATGTGCTGAAAGCTTGCTGTGTTCTGTCAAACAGGATATAATGTGCATTTAATTTGTATACACACTAGACTTCCATTATATTCTCTGTCTAACCTGATTAAATGTAGCTAAAATATTGCATATGAGGCAACATTATTGATCTAGCTATGATGTGGAAGAACTTNAATATTGCATATGAGGCAACATTATTGATCTGTGATGTGGAAGAACTCGGCATACTCTACACACTCAGCATGGAATCCCATTCACATTGCGTGTACCTAACCCCACATAAAACTGGACAAATCATTCTAACGACTGACCAATCTCTTCATTAAAACATCATCCTGGGGCTATTGTTAATGAACCATGACCCATAAACGTGTGTTGATAATGATGACAACAGTCTTTATGTTCTCCCCAGTGATGTGCAGAGCCGTGTGTGTAACCNCCATGACCCATAAACGTGTGTTGATAATGATAACAACAGTCTTCATGTTTTCCCCAGTGATGTAAAGAGCCGTGTGTGTAACTGGCATACCGATCTGATGAATCAGGGAGGTGCAGCATAATGCACAAACATGCATCCCAGCTGTTAGCGACATGCTCTAACGATACACAAGCCCCTTATGATGAAAAGTTTTCTACTGCCTCAATTATATCTAATGTTAAAATGGCACTTTTAGCTACACGCTNACACAAGCCCCTTATGATGAAAAGTTTTCTATTGCCTCAATTATATCTAATGTTTAATAAAATGGCACTTTTAGCTACATGCCGTGTACAGATGAGATGATCAGTGTGGGGGCTTGATCGTATCAATATTCGTTATGTGTGTGACTTGTGGATTGCTTTTTACATTATCAAAAATAAAATCTGTGTGCCTTCAACCTCCTTTTATCACTTGAAATTA
>CAJDSM010021085.1:7912-24237 GCA_903981925.1 Ostrea lurida
ACCCCGCCCAAACAAAGTTTGGGGGGGGGGGGTATATAGGTTCACCCTGTCTGTCGTCCGTCTGTCTGTCTGTCTGTCCGTCTGTCTGTCCGAAATATGTTGTTTCCGCAACTCCTCCTAAATGACTTGCAGGATTTATGAAACTTTGTGGAGTGTTAGAATATATAATGGAGATGTGCATATTGTCAGGAATTTGTTTTGGACAATTTTTGTACAAGCTATGAACGTTTTGGACTTAGGCATTTTTCACCAAATACCTATGCATCAGTGCGTTGTCCGCAACTCCTCCTAAACGACTTGCAGGATTTTTATGAAACTTTGTGAGTGTTAGATCACATAATGGAGATGTGCATATTGTCAGGAATTTTGTTTTGGACAATTTTTGTACAAGATATGAACGTTTGGACTTAGGCAATTTTCACCAATGTATGCATTAGTGCATCATCCACAACTCCTCCTAAAGAATTATATACTATATTACCCGTTGATTAGACACTTCTGTTAATCTGAGAAAATCTGTTGTGTTCATTATGTAGTGTGCCCAGCGGGTATTAGTCCCGATGAGGACAGTTCTAGTATTTGGACAGGATTGTAGCAAAAGACTAATCAAAACGTTGTGTATCTGCGCATAGATTCATCAGAAAATGTCGGATTTAGATAATACATGTAAATGATTTACACAGAAAGAATTATGTACATATTAAGGGCTATGAGAAGCGGTGCAATGTTAGAATAAGTTGTACATCCCCCCCCCCCCCCCTCCCCCTCCTAATATGCACAATCACTGCTATCTCTGTTTGCAGTCTTGCTAATTGAATCGATGTGCATATTTAGATAATTACTTAAGGTAGTTAGCTCCTGAGCTTTTGAGCACAACTGCGTAGGATGCTATATCTAAGGTTTTACATGGTTAAATACTAATCCCATTGGTGTAAAAATTTTACCCATCTATTACTGAACCCTATTCAGTTGATAATTTTTGTGTCAATGTAAAACTTTGAAAGGTTGTAGGGAATCTTCTGTTTTTGCGGGGGGTATAATTAAACAGATTGCCCAAAGTTTCCCGACATTTAACTGGTCCCCTTAACTGGTCCTCTTACCTCCCCTTCCTGCCGCTCTTCGTGTCGGATATCATGGACTAAATATTCCATTCCTGTGGACACGGGACTCTGCCTCTCTGTAACTGCTGCTGACCGCAGGGTCATGACCTTTGACATCTGCTGCTGCAGTTCCTTCTGAAGACGAGTGTTCTCACGCTCCAGTGAATCTATCTGCATTTGTAGCATGTTGATGGCGTGGCTCTGGTCCTCCTGGAGAGACTGGATTTGATCCTAAAAGAAAACGAAAACAATGGTGGCAAATTTGTTAGTAGGGTAGGCAAGTTGTGCAAGGTGTGACATATCATCTTCAATACTAACTTCCAAGTTTAACCCTGCTATTTGGAAAAAAAAATTGTGCATTGCAAAATGTGTGACTATTGCTCACAACTTGCAATATAAAATAATATATGTGCAGTTTTGACACTAAATTTATTACAGTACGAGTGATATCTCCTTCTATGAACAAGGTCACATATGATCAAGGTCACATTATGATCAAGGTCACATATGATCAAGGTTAAAGTTGCAGACAGACAAATGGTATACACCCAAACTTTAATCTTTGATGTACGACAAGTGTTGTGACCAAAGCTAATGTGACTAATGTTAATGTTACATGTACATGGAGATCTTCTTTCAAAATAAAATATACATAAATAGCAAACAAAGTTACAAACTGAGAGCATCCCTGAACAAATATGTTGACTACCAACCACACAATGGGTACACATCTCTTGATACAATACTACTTTCCTAAACAACAATGGAGGGAAGACACATTTCAAACTACTATAAATGTATAACATATGGAAGATTATTTTTCTAACAGCTTAGCCAAATTTTAAAAAAAAAGTTTGATCTCAAATTCTCACTAAACTAGCAATCACTTGAATTCTGCTGAATATCATACACATCTAATACTAGTATAATACATTTACAATTAAAATCTCTTGTCTCGTATAATCTAATAAAACTTTTCTCAGATTAGTGTGGTTTTTCAATAAAATATCTACATAGATTTCTATGACAGATTGAGAATTACAAAAAGCATTTGTCAGACCTTGAATGACAGAGAGTTATGAAAAGCATTTGTGTGACCTTGAATGAGAGAGCTATGATAAGCATTTGTCTAACCTTGAATGACAGAGTGAGAGTCTCGTTCTGGAGATGCAGCTGTCTGGTGGCTTCTTTTTGTTCCTTCATCAGCAGGCTCTTCTCATGGGCCATATCCTCCAGCCTAAAAACGCATTCATTATCATTAATTACAATTCTAAATCCTATATTAACATTGATAGTCTTCTAGAACCCCAGTCTACAAACACAAAGGTATCGTTAATTGCATCATTAACACTTTACACATAGACAAAGTCTTTACCAGCCCCCAGATATAAGCTTGTCATATTGACATCGTGAAGAATCCAGTGTCCAATCACTAGCTGCTTCTGTGTCACATGATTCCATGGTGACCTTTGACCCTTAGTGAGATTTTAGTTACCTCCTCCTGGTTGTGTTGTCCTTGTCCTGCGCGTCAGCTATCAGTTTGTTATAGCGACCCAGTAAATGGCCGTTCTCTTCCTGCTGTACCTCCAGGTCTGTCTCCGCCGTCTTCAGTTTGTCACTGTCAGAAACAAAAATAATGTGTAAAAATAACACACGTAAACACAACGTACACCAACAGCAGCTTGTCACTGTCAGAAACAAAAATAACACGCGTAAAAATAACACGTGTAAAAATAACACATGTAAAAATAACACATGTAAAAATAAGCACAATGTACACCAACAGCAGCTTGTTGCTGCCATAAACAAAATTAAACTAGAACTTTCATATCGGGACTAATACCCCCCGTGGGGCACACTACATAATGAACACAACAGATTTCCTCAGATTAACAGAAGTTGTCTAATCAATGGGTAATATAGTATATAATTCTTTAGGAGGAGTTGTGGACGATGCACTAATGCATACATTGGTGAAAAATGCCTAAGTCCAAACGTTCATATCTTGTACAAAAATTGTTCAAATTAAAATTCCTGACAATATGCACATCTCCATTATGTAATCTAACACTCCACAAAGTTTCATAAAAATCCTGCAAGCCGTTTAGGAGTAGTTGTGGACAACAACATATTTTGGACAGACAGACGGACAGAGAGACAGACAGGGTGAAACCTATAATACAGTCTATATTTGTACACACACAAAAATCCCCATCAAATACGGTTCTACTTCCCTTCTATCAATGTAAATGTATATAATACTTCGTTTGCGGGGGGTATAAAATTAACAGACGTAAAAATAAGCACAATGTATATCAACAGCAGAAATCAGGTTGTGTTTGCCATGTTCTGCATGCAAGTTGAGAATTTTCTATTCAGCCAGGAACATTACCAGGTGTACAAATGCATGGTGCTGACTCACGTAGCAGCAAAAGATCTTAACCCTTACAACAATAACTGTGTACTAGGATAATGTGAAGAATCGTGGATATAAAGAGAAAGATAACGAACAGTGATCAATCTCGTAAGTACCAAATAGAATACAAAAACAAGAGTTGGGATCTACATCAAGACAACACCTAGCACGCTGAAGGACCTCCGTTCCGTTACTGAGGTCACCTGGATGACCCTCAACTCTCATTTCTACTGCTCTGTGCTTCAGTTACTAACTACAGTAGTTTCCTTGTTTCACGTGAAAATTTAATATGGAAAAATGACTCGTACATATCCATATTGCTTAAACATGAATTTGTGCGTCTTGTGTGTTAATGTAGAGTTCTTACATAGAAAATCAGAAAAAGTGAAATATTCCCTTTCCCGGGTGATGCCTCTTGTGAAATTAAACAATAATAAATTTCTCACATATAAATGGGAATCGACAGTATGTCTAGTGTTTTTCATCTGATTTGAATGCCTAGATTGGGAATCAAACCAGAACCTCGCCTGTCTTATCTAACCAACGATAGGCTGGTCAGATTTCAAATTAACATTAATTAACAGTGTTTCTCAACAACACAGAAAATCATTTCATATGAAAAATATCATGGTTTGAAAACAAAAAGAGGGGGAATAAAAAGGCAAAAGCAAAAATTTAGTACATTGTAAATACAAAACAAAGAATCCAATGTAAGACTTTTTTTATTTGTATAAGGTCTACCTTAGATCCTGAATCTTCGTCTTCAGTTGTTCAACAGCCTTTTCCAGTCTCTCTCTAAGGAAAAGAAAATATAAATTTCCCGTAATTCAACATTTGTAGATAAAACCATTCTTGAACAAAAAATATTGTTATACTTTCATGTAAAATACTCGAATCTGATTGGACAGGGAACAGTTGACAAAACATACTGTTTCCCTCTGAGAATAGAAAAAACACCCTCCAGGGTGATAGTATCTAGCAACGGGAAACATTACTTGACGACGGGTAACAATCTGAAAAATTGTTACATGCGTCAAATTTATGCGCGTACGGTTCGCCGTAGATTGTTAGACGACGTCGTTTGAGCGTTTGTGATAAACGCGATTACCAGCATCGATATACGAAACATCGCATGACAGTGCAAAGTCAACAGACAACGGTTTGTTATTTTTATAACATTCAGTATAACAAAATAAATATTGCATGTAGTTGAGGGTAACAGTGAAATTTTCACCCCTCGAAAATCATTGTCAACCTCGACTACGCCTCGGTTGACAAGTTTTTCTCGGGGTGAAAATTTTCACTGTTACCCTCAACTACATGCAATATTTATTACTGTATACAGGGTTATTTTCGCCCAATATTTTTTTTTCTCTGCCCATCTACCTTCTTGGCTCATTTGTCCTGATACATACGCAGCACAGTTAAGGTGGCCAATGGAAAATTTGCTTTAAATATGCTATCGAAAAACATCATTTATTAGAATGGATAAATCATTTCGGAACTTTATTGATAATTGATGGAAAATATGATGGACTGAAAATATATGTTCAGGACTATTATATTTCATATTTAGATTGATCACGTGCTTCGGCATCACGTGGTTTTTACAAACTGATCACCGGTGTTGAGGTTTTCAATAAATTTCAATTCTCAAGGCATATGGGATATGGAAATCCTAACTTCGATTCATGAATGTTTTTATAAACCTCTGTAGTTTATAAATTACGTTGCATTCCTTTACAGATTTTAACTTATAATTGTTAAAAAATAATATATTGTATCGTATGTTTGATTTTTTACCAGTCAACTGCACCTCGATTTCAAATAGACAATTATATTCTAATATTTCGCCAGGAGTGCAACACTTTTCAAAATAGCTTAATATTTAACTGGTTCGCGTTAAAACAACACATTGTGATGTATTTAGGGCATGCCTTGTAATAAATCGATATGCTTGACTCACCCATGACCCAAATATCCCCTTATCAATAAAAAAGGCATCAGTGCTCTTCTACGGGACAGATAGACAATATTTTAGTGAATTCATAAGGTGGGCAATGTGCTCAAATTGATAGTCTTTGAAATATTTCCAAACATTTTTGCATTTACATCTAAATTGATTTTTTCGTTGACAAAAACAATTGATCCGTCACCTCTAGAATCATGAAAATGCGTCACACTAGATCATTATGACGTCATGATAACAGTGCATCGCGATCAATGTTTTTGTTATTTCTGAGGGTGTCAGACTACACGCAGACCAACACAGCCGTTTAATGCAAGTTTTTGTGTAGTACTTTACTTCTGTGCTTAAATAAACATTAATTATAGTAAATTACAGGATATTGCAAGTGTTCCGATATTTTGTTGTTTTGTGTGACGTCATAATGCACATTCCTGAGTAGATATTAGGACACGCCCCTTACTTTAGCCTTAACTGTGCTGCGTACACACTTGTTTTAAAAAGAAATAACTACAGTCAAACTCGTTATCTGGAACTCAATGAACCCGAGAAGAAGCTTGGTGAGATATCTGTGGATTCGAGATACTAAGGTAAAATGTTTTAGAATTAGTGGTTGGGACTTTCAAATCACTTCAACATTCCACAGTATTTGAGACTAGAAACTAACATGGTCAGCAGGGCCCCACCGAGGGCTATCAAAGGAAAGCGACATCTGTATGAAGGTGATGTGAACCCAAAATTTATACACTTCTGCTCTCTTCTTGCAGAGTACAATTATGCAAAGTTTCAAAACTGTACAATAAAAACTTTTTGAGTTATCGCATCACAAACGAAAATGTTGACGAACAGTGAACAAACGGGCTGACGAAACCCAGATTTATACACTTCTGCCTCTTATTGTAGAGTACAATTGTGCAAAGTTTCAAAACTGTACGAAAAAACTTCTTGAGTTATCACATCACAACTTCAGTTATCGCATCAAGACGAAAATGTTGACGGACAGACTAATGACGGGTACGGACCACAGAATTTATACACTTCTGCCTCTTATTGGTAGAGTACAATTGTGCAAAGTTTCAAAACTGTACGATCAAAACTTTTGAGTTATCACGTCACAACTAAAATGTTGACGACGTACAGATACGGACAATGTATTACTAAGGGTTTGAGATACTGAAGTTAAACTGCAGCTTGTCATATCTCCAGTTTTGAATTAGTCACAAACAAGGGAAAAAGGGGGGGGGGAGTGAAATCAGACTGGGCCAGATACCTTCCCTGCCCAAAATGTTTGTGAAATTTGACCAAACTTTAATGCAACAAAGCATCCTGACAAAGCAAATTTTAGACCATAACTTTGTATTTAATCAAATAGGGTTTAACCTTGGCATAATGACCTTGACATTCTTTGACCTTGTTTAACTAGAAATAAACTGACCAAACAAGAAAGTGCGAACAGACAAGCAATACAACAGACAGCAAATGGACAAATAGATAAGGAGACCCAAAACAACACAGTATCTGTCATTGATTGTAAATATAAAGGACAGAGCGTACCTTTCTTGGATTGTAAAATAAGGACAGAGCGTACCTTTCTTGGATTGTAAAATAAAGGACAGAAGCGTACCCTTTCTTGGATTGTAATATAAAGGACAGAGCGTACCTTTCTTGATTGTAAAATAAAGGACAGAGCGTACCTTCTTGATTGAATATAGACAGAGCATACTTTCTTGGATTGTATTAATATAAAGGCACAGATCGTACCTTTTCTAGGATTGTATATAGAGGACAGAGCGTACCTTTCTTGGATTGTAATATACAGGACAGAACGTACCTTTCTTGGATTGTAATATAAGGACAGAGCGTACCTTTCTAGGATTGTAATATAAAGGACAGATCGTACCTTTCTGGATTGTATTAATATAAAGGACAGAGCGTACCTTTCTAGGATGTAAATAAAGGACAAATCGTACCTTCTTGGATTGTAATATAGAGGACAGAGGCGACCTTTCTTGGATTGTAATATAGAGGACAGAGCGTACCTTTCTTGGATTGTAATATAGAGGACAGAGCGTACCTTTCTTGGATTGTAATATACAGGACAGAACGTACCTTTCTTGGATTGTAATATAAAGGACAGAGCGTACCTTTCTAGATTGTAATATAAGGACAAATCGTACCTTTCTTGGATTGTAATATGAGGACAGAGCGTACCTTTCTTGGATGTAATATAGAGGACAGAGCGTACCTTTCTTGGATTGTAATATAAAGGACAAGAGCGTACCTTTCTAGGATTGTATTAAAAAGGACAGATCGTACCTTTCTAGGATTGTAATATAGAGGACAGATCGTACCTTTCTAGGATTGTATTATAAAGGACAGAGCGACCTTTCTAGGATTGTAATATAGAGGACAGATCGTACCTTTCTAGGATTGTATTAATATAAAGGACAGGACGTACCTTTCTTGGATTGTAATATAAAGGACAAATCGTACCTTTCTTGGATTGTAATATAAGAGACAGAACGTACCTTTCTTGGATTGTATCAATATAAAGGACAGATCGTACCTTTCTAGGATTGTAAAATAAGACAAATCGTACCTTTCTAGGATTGTATCAATATAAAGGACAGATCGTACCTTTCTAGATTGTAAAATAAAGGACAAATCGTACCTTTCTAGGATTGTATAATATAAAGGACAAATCGTACCTTTCCAGGATTGTAAAATAAAGGACAAATCGTACCTTTCTGGATTGTAAAATAAAGGACAATCGTACCTTTCTAGGATTGTAAATAAAGGACAAATCGTACCTTTCTAGGATTGATATACAGGACAGAACGTACCTTTCTAGATTGTAAAATAAAGGACAAATCGTACCTTTCTAGGATGTATTATACAGGACAGAACGTACCTTTCTAGGATTGTAATATAGAGGACAGAACGTACCTTTCTTGGATTGTATCAATTAAAACGACAGATTGTACATTTTGGATTGTATTAATATAAAGGACAGAACGTACCTTTCTAGGATTGTATTATACAGGACAGAACATACCTTTCTTGGATTGTAATATAAAGGACAGAACGTACCTTTCTTGGATTGTATCAAATAAAAGGACAGATCGTACCTTTCTAGGATTGTAAATAAAAGGACAAATCTGTACCTTTCTAGATTGTATCAATATAAAGGACAGATCTTACCTTTCTTAGGATTGTAAAATAAAGGACAAATCGTACCTTTCTAGGATTGTATAATTAAAAGGACAAATCGTACCTTTCTAGGATTGTAAAATAAAGGACAAAATCGTACCTTTCTAGGATTGTAAATAAAGGACAAATCGTACCTTTCTAGGATTGTATTATACAGGACAGAACGTACCTTTTTAGGATTGTAAAATAAAGGACAGAACGTACCTTTCTAGGATTGTAATATAGAGGACAGAACGTACCTTTCTTGGATGTATCAATATAAACGACAGATTACATTTCCTGATTGTATTAATATAAAGGACAGAACGTACCTTTCTAGGATTGGATTATACAGGACAAACATTACCTTTCTTGGATTGTAATATTAAGGACAGAGCGTAACTTTCTTGGATTGCATCAATATAAAGGACAGCGCTTACCTTTCTAATTTCTCGCTTTCGTTGGCAGCCGATTCCTGGCTTCCTTTTTTCTGCTGCTTCAGAACACTATGCACTCTCACCTAAAACATGTTGTAGTATATTAGATTTCACTCACTTCCTAATTCAAAGACATGACTTTTTATTAAGAGCTTACCTATTAGGGTCATTTTGAGAGACAACTGACAAAGAAAATAAACTCACTGATATATACCCAACAAACTTAAAATTTTCTTTACGTTTGTTTGTGTTTTAAAGGTTTTTTAGCCAGGCAGTGATCTTCTTCCAAGTGGGTGCATTGTCATACTTAGTGCTATATCTGCAGTGACTGTACTCTGCAGTAAAGGTGCAGATTAAAAATAAAACAGGTTAAAACGGCGACGAAAGCTCTAGTTTGTGCCTGAGAGCCCCGCCTTGAGATCTCGAGGGACTTTGCAGTGACAAGGTGCTCTGAAAGCTGGTTCCAAAGTCGAATACCGGAGGGGAAGATAGAATAACAGTGATATCCCAGCCATATATTGTATTGATTTAACTTTAATTCAATAATGACATTAACATGTAAACAGGAAGAGGTATTCTAATACAACGATTTTGTAAATTGTATTTTGATTGGCTAATGCACTGAGATTTGAGATGGTTAAATGGGCATTGGGGAGATGAAAAACTTTCAATTGTGGCATCATAATATTGTGACGCAAAAACATAACATCAAGCATAAACTTTTGTAACATACCATAAACATATAAACATTAAGAGTTTAGATTTACCTTGTAGCCATCGTACTCCGCCTGTACAGCCTTCATCTCGCTCCTCGTGACCTCCAGGTCGTCCTGAAGAGACTGGATCCGCCCCTCTAGAGACCGAATCGTGCGCTGGTTGGAATCCGTCAGGGATCGCAGCTTCTCCTGTAATTTCTGTTTCTCGGCTGCCAGTTCCCCATTCTGTATCTGTTACAACCAGGAAGAGTGTCGTCAGATCATTCATCAAATTGTGATTCCATTGGTTTTCTACACTCAGTTCTTGCACTCTAGCATACATGTATAACACTGTTACCCCCAAATCCCATTTACTCATATTACAGGTATATTCCACGATTTGACGTGTTAAGAGTTAATATCGTGAGTTGACTCTAACATGTCAAATCGTGAGAACGTAAATTCACAATTGTTGTGCTAATGAAGAGTGTTTACATGTATTGTAGTACCATAAAAATAAAAGTGAAAAATTATATTTCATGATCAATGCTCCTCGAGAAATTACGCGATAATAAATCTCGCGTTTTATTAGGAATTTACAGTAACAGACTTCTAGGTTAATGTATTGGGATCTGCTGATACCGAAATCCCCAAACAATGGACGAAAAAGTCCAGCAGGGGCTCTAATTGGTTTTTTTTTCCAGATTACCATCTACTAAAACTGCATTTTATTTCAGTAAATGAGGGAGATCCGAGTTTTTAATTTCGATATCTTATAGTACAGGTCCTCCGCTTTCTGTTTATTGCGCATATCAGATTTCTCAGGTATGTTATTCAGCCTTCAAATACATGTCATCTTGTGAAGCCTGGTTATCAAACGGTCACGACTCGCTCACTTGACAAATTTGCTATCACTCTAAAAGGGGCATGGACACGTTCTGAGCTAAAAATGTTCAAATTTTAGATTTCCATTTTCAATGTTTACAATGTTCACTTAGGGTATTTCTAATGGTCAGCAAAAATGTGACCGCCATTTGTTGAATTACAAGTGAGATACAGCACTTACAATTCTTCACTATGTAAACAAGGCTCGAGTCATGTTTTTTTTAACCTACAGTGAATATGCTAGTATATGTTCTATTTAAAGCAGTTTTTTTTTCATATTACAAGTTCATTCTGAACACAATTAAACAGTTCCTAGAGATTATCACATCTCATTTTGATTTAAACATGGTATTTTCTGTGAGGCAATCTTTATGTAAACAATAACAAGGCTCGAGCCTTGTTTACATTGTGAAGACGTATAAGTTTTGTATCTCTCTTGTAACTTAACATATGACGTTCAAATTTTTGCTGACCATTAGAAATGTCACAAGTGAGCATTGTAAACAATAAAAATGAAAATCTAAAAATGTTTAGCTCAGAACGTGTCCATGCCCCTTAAATACACTTCATAAAATATACTTCACGATTAATTTATCACACAAATAAATTTGCTTCAACACGCCTCAATCTTCAACAAGCTTCAATCTTCACGGTAAACATATCAAAATATTCTTCGAGAATAATCTATCACACAAACAAATATAAAGGTAAACATTAAATAAATATTTCGATGACTACGACACCCGTGATCATTTGTACACAGCATATTTGAACATTCATGACCTATATACCACTGACCTTGACCTATTTTGCTTACCTTGCTCTCCTCCACCTGTTGGTTCAGACCCTCCAGCTGACCTCTTAACTGGGCATCAGAAGACCGCTGCTCCGATTCCTAGAGAGAGAGAGATAACACAATGCTTCACAGTAAGGATCATTCTGTTTCTTTTACAACATGTCTGTAGACAATCAAAGTTTTTCTGGTCATTATAGTAAACAAAGAAGGCAGATCAACATACAGGACATTTTGAAATTATATCCGGCCACCCAAAAATGTACACACAAAAATAAAGAACAAAACATGATGCTTTAACATAATCCACTTTCTTCAATATCTGTAACATTTCAATAAAAGAATGTAGCTTCCCATTTTATATATTTAGTCACTCTACAGGATATGTAGCATCACTATATGTAGATTCACTCTACAAGCTAACTGTTTTCTTGGCGTCTGACAGATCTTCCTTGGTTTTGACCAGCTTCCCAGTTCTTTGGTTTTGACCAGCTTACCGTTTTCTTGCATCTGACAGATCTTTCTTGGTTTTGACCAGCTTACCATTTTCTTGTTTTGACCAGCTTACGTTTTCTTGGTTTTGACCAGCTTTACCGTTTTCTTGGTTTGACCAGCTTACCGTTTTTCTTGGTTTTGACCAGCTTACCTTTCTTGGTTTGACCACTTACCATTTTCTTGGTTTTGACCAGCTTACCATTTTCTTGGTTTTGACCAGCTTACCATTTCTTGGTTTTGAACCCAGCTTACCATTTTCTTGGTTTTGACCAGCTTACCATTTTCTTGTTTGACCAGCTTACCATTTTCTTGGTTTGACCAGCTTACCTTTTCCTTTGTTTTGACTAGATGCTTACCGTTTTCTTGGTTTTGACATTGCTTACCGGTTTTCTGGCATCGACAGATTCTTTCTTGGTTTACCACCATCGTGCTCAGTTTGTTGGCCCTGTCGTCTGCCTGTACTCTCTGTTCCTCCACGGCATCTGGAAAATTGTACAAAGAAAAATATCTACTGTCTGCTAAAAACTGATCATGCTTGTGCTAAAAACACTAGTACTCCTGATCTACATGTAGTATTGCAGGACCCCCTATACAACAGTTAAAAGAAACTATTTAATGTATACAAAGGACAAAATATTTTTTGAAATTATGAATTGAAGTCCACCAAAGTTTTTTCATTGTAACATCCTTCATTTGAAAATATTAAAGTCCCAATATTCTAACAAAATGGCTGTAGTACTCTGAGAAACACGAAAATCCATTCAAGAACTTTAAATGGAAATCATATTGCTACTTTAATGTAGTGAGCTTCATCTTTAACCTTTTTATCCCTAATTCGATAGGGAATATCTTTGACCCATAGGTAGTTCATATGTATGGCATGATGAATCTAGGTGGAAAGTATAACACTTTAGATCCCAGAAACCATATTGCCATTTCCATGTCCAGTACTGTATGCTTGACCTTTGACCTTTTGACCCCAAATTCGATAGGGATCGTCATCTTGGTCCCATGGGTAGTCCATTTGTATGATAAGGTGACTCTAGGTGGAAAGGATAATCCTCTAGCTAGTGCCTGGAAACCATATTACTACTTCCATGTCTAGTGCCCTTGACCTTTAACTTTATGACCCCAAATTCGATAGGGAACATCTTCGTCCCATGGGTAGTCCATATGTATGATATAGTGACTCTAGGTGGAAGGATAACACTTTAGAGTCCAGAAACCATATTGTTAATTCGATGACAAGTGAGCTTGGCCTCTGACCTTTTGGCCCTAAATTTGATAGGGAACATTTTCGTCACGTAACTCTAAGTGGAAAGGATAACACTTTGGGCCTGAAAACCATTGCATCTACAGATCAAGACATACCCAATTTTAGTACCCCCACAACAGGAGGGGGGGGGGGCTGATTTCCATCAGATTTATTGGGGCATCATTACCTATTTGTTCCTTGAGAACCTTGTGTCTCTCCTCTAATCTCTGCACCTCCCCCTTCAGCTCAGTAATGGCGGTGTCTTTGTCGGAGATTGTGTTATTTAGAGCCTGTACAGTTCTCTCATAGTCAGCAATCTCCAGATCCATCATGCTACTCTGATTGGCCTCCTTTTGAAAGTGAAACAAGAAAGTGAAACAAGACATGTCTATGTTGCAATATGCTCCAAACTATTATAATCAAAGTCCTCCTCTGTTGAACTTAGCAGATGACACTGACCTTAAAGGTCAATATCATGAATTATTACATACTTTCAATTTCATCTCCTCTTTTTCCTATAGAAGTTTGTGGGCCAATACCACACGATATAGGCCTGGAAACTTTTCGGCCCACAAGCTGACGTCATAATTGTACAAAAGTGGAGGACTGATTGTGACATCACAATAGAGCACGTTTCTTGACGTTGCTATTAAAATGCCAAAAAAGTTTCAAATTTTTTTGTGATTTCATCTTTTACTCAGTTAAACCAATGAATAAATAAATATTGTTAGTTTCTATTTTGAAAGTATATAATAAAATCAAAGTGAATGTATACAATAACAAGGTCATAGACTTTGTAAGATACAAGCTCTCTCAATACTATAATTTGCGTATAATATAAGAGCTCTCTCACTGTGATAATTTATGTATAAGACACGCGCCCTCTCACTGCTATAATTTATGTAGACACGCGCTCCCTCACTGCGATAATTTGCGTATAATATAAGAGCTCTCTCACTGTGATAATTTATGTATAAGACACGCGCTCTCTCACTGCTATAATTTATGTAGACACGCGCTCCCTCACTGCGATAATTTGCGTATAATATACAGAAGCATCTCTCCACTGTGATAATTTATCGTATTAAGACACACGCTCTCTCACTGTGATAATTTACGTATAATATAAGAGCTAGCTCTCTCACTGCTATAATTACGTATAAGATACGACCTCTCTCACTGCTATAATTACGTATAAGACACGCGCTCTCTAACTGCTATAATTTACGTATGATACGACCTCTCTCACTGCTATAATTTACGTATAAGATACAAGCTCTCTCACTGCTATAATTTATGTATAAGATATGACCTCTCTCCCTGCTCTGATTTACGTACATAAGATACGAACTCTCTCACTGCTATAATTTACGTATAAGATATGACCTCTCTCCCTGCTATAATTTACGTATAAGACATGCGCTCCCTCACCTGCTTGGCCAGTTCCAGCTGTCGCTGAATCTCCTGCACCTGACCCTGGAGTCCCGTCACGACACTCTTGTGTTTCTCTCCCTCTTTCTTCTGTCTCTCCTCCATTTCTTGTAGCTTAGTCTGTACCTTTTGTAATTTAAAAACAAACCAGAGTCCTTAGGTCAACATAATTTTTAAAGACATAGAATACTACAAAATATTGTTACATATATACACATCATTACCTCTAGGCTAAATTTTCCAATGAAACCACCTTTTTTTGCATTATTCACAAACCTTTATTTGAAAACATCACCCAAAAATGTCCTTCATAAAGATCTTTTATTGGTGACCAATTTACATTGCTATTTTGATCAAACAATAAAAAATCTCACATAAAATACAAAATCCTACTTCATTGATACATCCAACACAACTCCCTTTGAGGGGCCTGGTTAACAGATGTAGAAGAGAGGACCTTTTCGCAGTCTCACCTGTTGCTTGTCTTTTAGAACTTCCTCTTTCTGAATTCTGTAGGCATCTTTTTCTTTTTCAGCTGATGACAATTTTTCTTTTAGTTCTGTAACTACAGCTTCCTGTTTCTGTGCAATAAAAAGTATTCATTGTTTTTGCAGTACTTACTGAAATCTTTAATTATTTTCTTTACATAACACAATCTATACATTTTAGTTTGAAATAAACCTACAATTTGTTTAACATCATCTACAGTTGAACTTAAATATCTTGAACACTGATATCTCGAATACCATGGTTATGTCGAACTGATTTGGAGGTCCTAACCACCTATTTTCTTAGTATCTTTACCCTCGATATCTCGAATCCATGAATATCTCGAACTTTTTTCATGGTCCCATCGAGTTCGAGATATCGAGGTTCGACTGTATATAGTTGTATACTGGTTACAATGAACTTTAGATATAATGGACAAGCCAAAGCCAGGTCGCTCCTCTGAATCCCAGTAAATACATAGTAAACTGTAATCTACATTGTCACCTCAGAATTAGATAAACCTCCGCTTTTTAGTACATTTAACCTTGACCTAGATTTACCTTCACCTCTCCCTTCAGTCTGTCCACTTCCTTTGCGATTTGCTCTTTCGCCTCTTTACTTATGGCGGACGTTTCCTTGATCTGTGCCAGCTCAGAAATGACCTTCTCAAGGTCAGACCTGTAACTTTCCGACTCCTTTGCCGTAGAGTCATACTGCAACTCTAACTTATCATACTTCTCCTGAAGAATCTGTCAATCAATGGAAACGTTATTCAATGATAGAATCTGTCAATCAATGGAAACGATTAATGAATGCATGATAGAATATGTGTCAATTCAATAGGAAACGTTAAATTAATGATAATCTGTCAATCAATGGAAACGTTAATATTAATGATAGAATCTGTAATCAATGGAAATTTAATATTAATGATTGGTGACAATGATGTTGCAAATCCACATGGATCCAAAAATAATCTTTTTGCAAAGAGATCTGCAATGGTAATTACCTTACTACACAAAGTGTCATAAAATTACCAGATCGGATCGAAGACCTGATTTTTAGATTGACTTTTAAGTGCTCTGGATAATACAAATCTTAATACGGCAAGAAATAAAACTCACGATATGATGCAGAAATCACCACATTTAAGAAATGACTGTTATAATTTTCA
>CAJDSM010021087.1:270-13406 GCA_903981925.1 Ostrea lurida
CTTTTTGCAACAGTTGCAGCGGAATGTATCACAGAGGACATACTGCAATAGTGGGCCAGTATGTATGATGTGAATTAACGATACATGTTTATGTTGTATTATGATGGTCTATTTATTATGTACTTATTTACTGGCTTAATGAAGCAAAACAAGTTTATTGTACCCCAAGACAGCAGTTATTTCCCGAGAGCAGACAAGCAAATAGTTGATGTCGAGGGGGACAAATAAACTCTATTTTGTACGAATTGCAGTAAATAGGATATTTATTATACCAAGTGAAACAAGAGAATCGTAGATTGGTAAACTATGGAAATTAGAATTAAGATTTTGACGAAACATACATATCTGATAACACTAGAGATATTCCGAAAAGAAAACGGGAAAACGTAGCAACCGGTAAATAGTGTCTAGACTAGGGCAAATAGTTCAAATACTATTTCAAGAGAGGGTTACTTGAGGGAATAAAGTAATGGACTTGTCTCAAAATACGTATCGGATTCAGTCTCTGGGATATGTGGTGACATAACATCGGGGTGTGTAATGACATACATGCTGCAGTGTGTAATGACATCATGTGGGGGTATGTAATAATCATCTTGTCGCGGTGTTGTAATGACATCATCCTGGGTATGTCATGACATCATAACGCGGTATGTAATGACATCATGTCGGTATGTAATGACATATGTGGGGCTATGTAATGACAATCATGCCTGGATTATGCAATGGATCATGCTATTAGATTTCCTTATAAGTAATCATTTTTGTCAAAGGTTGAATTTTCTATTTCCTTTCACGTTTTAGAATAACCACTAATTTTGCTAACGTTATAGACGCGTTGTCTGCTTGCTTATCATTATATGGTATTAGATTGGGGACCCGTTTTAGACTCTCTGCATTCTTCCGATGAATATCAGATTAGAGAACCGTGTCTCGCTTTCAGATGAGATATAAGATCAAAGATCAGTCTAGTCTGTTCCTTATCTTTGTATAATTATCAGATAGAGGACCAGTCTATTATGTACGTTTATTATGTATATTTGCGGATAGGATATCAGATTGAAGACAAGTTTTGTTTGTTATTTTATCTATAAAAATATCAAATATTTGTCCTGTCTAGTACGTTTGCTATTTTCTGTTGATATATCAAATAGGGACCAGTTTAGCCTGGTTACATAATTCCCGTCAGATCGCAACCATTGTAGAACTGGCACATTGCCAACATTACAGAAAGGGGACTGAAAGATATCAGCAAACCCTCTACATCTAGGATTCTTTTATAATTACATTATATCTAGGTTGGGATGGACTGCACACTTGCCATAATAATTGTCAAGCGTTCTTTATACCGTGATTTTGATCACGATAACTTCATTTACTGATCAAGATAAGTACTCTCAGCGGGTGTGATGGTCGACAGTGGATGCTTACTCCTTGGAATATGATCCAGGGGTATTGTTTCCAACTCTTAATTGGATTAGGTCAGGACTATGAGATTGATCACTGTTTGTTCTTAAACTTAATAAAAGGGTGAAGATAACGACATGCTTTGACTCAATACAAGTAAATATTGCTATAGTATATTGATAACTCTAAGCCTACATGTATGACCACTCTAACTGCATATATTGCACTTCTAACTCTAGCCTGACTGTAGAACTTACCTTTGAATTGTAAAATATACAACACGTTCTAAAATACCGCCATGAAAATTGATAAAATTTAAGTAGATCCATCATTCTGAATACAAATAGGCGAAGTTAACATCGTGTTCAACGTAATCATATAACAAAAACATTACAAAAAATGTAGGGCAACGCAGACTTCCGACAAAAGTGAATGCAGGATCAGGTGCCATGGAGGAGTAAGCATCCTCTGCTGACCGGTCACACCCGCCGTGAGCCCTTAGCGAATAAAGTAACGGGGTTACCCGTAGTCAAATCTAGTAGGAAAATGATAGACTAACAAAGGTTATGAAACAAATCGGTCAACATACATTGTATGACTTGGGATACTTTGTAATTGGCAAACAAGAGCAAACGAAACTGAAACAAATCACTTATATTTCAAGCGAAACCTATCAGAAATAAGATAGTCCAAACAGTCTACAATATACATGTATATTTGTACAGATGTATCAAAAGAACATATGATTGATGATTATTTGTTTTTTTTTTGTCCAGTCGAGAATATTTCACTCATATTGAGACGCCACCATTGCCGGTGAAGGGCTGCAAATTTAGACCTATGCTTAGCACTCATGGCTTTTAGCAGTGAGGGTTCTTTTGCATGCCACACATGCTGCAACACGGGACTTCCGCTTTTAAGGTCATATCCGAAAGACCGTGATTCTCACTTCTAAATGCCGTGCTCTTGCGAAGGAGGCGAGAGCTCTACACTGAGCCACCGACTGCTGGTTATCAAAAGAACAAAATATAATCGCTATTACTGCAGTAATAGAACACGATGTGTTCACTACACGGCTTTCAAATGGGACAACAATTCATACCGCCAAAGCAAAGGCTTTAACTTGCTTTTGAGTATATTTTGAATAAATTCTAATGACAAACATTTTATTATATTCCCAGAATCTTGTTTACAGTCAATGAGCAACCTGAACATGGTCATCTATAATTTTCAGATATTTTAAACCAGCATAATCTTCTGATTAAACAAGGTAAAATAAGTGAGTTTTGCTGGATTCCAAGTCATAATTGTACCATGGTAACGCTAAAGCAAATACAGCAGCAAATAATGTGCACTTTTATATGATAATGTTGACTTTATAATTGCCTACACTGATATAAATATTTTATAAAACTACATGTACATGTAATTATCCTTGGCAATATATTAGGCTTTCTGCGACACAAGTAAACATGACAGATATTGCCAATCATGTATATACAATTTACAAGAAAGGGATTTACATTTGCAATTTGAATTACATATTGCAACGTGGGCTTAGATGAATTATATTTTCTTTTTTAACCTGCTCACTTTTAACCTTTATATCTGTTGGATTGGAAATTAAAGGATGCCACTTGTAGAAGAGGTCACAAACTCCCTTGGCACACACAAAATCGTTGCCGTTAGATATTCTATAAAAGAGTAGCTGATTGGGACCGTCAAAAAGAAACTCCGCACACTTACAACCGAATATTTCAGTCATTATAATTTATGATAACTTGCCATAGAATGACTAAAATAACTGCCACAACGGCGATAGAACTATAAACATCAAGAAACATTTATTCAATCAAGTCATATTCGTCTAGATTGTAGTTTGTAATGTTATGGAATTGGTTTGCACCTTTAGCCTTTATCTTAATAAAACAATGTATAATTTTTAGCTTGCCAACAAACCAACAGAAACCATAGGAAGGATGGCAGGCCGGCTATGGACTCCCCATCTTTTGCAACGAAGCGGAGCATATCCAGTCCTTAAACGACAAGCAGATCTACAAGACGCTTACAAGGCCTTGCCTATAGTTTATGTTCAGATTGGTGAATTTCATTTCAAATGTTTTTCCCATTTCAATTGGATGATATCTCTATATTGTATGAGGCAGATGCGAACTTCGTTTTGTACAAGTAGTATATAGCCTAAATAGAGTATCGCAGAAAATATACATACGACTTTTGTTCGAGCCGGTCTGTCATTCTACGATTCTTCATTATAGTCTGAAGCTGACCCTGAATCTGATCAAGGATATGTCAAAGATACTGCGCAAGGGACTTGCATTGTTCGCAGGTATGTATAGGGATGATAGGGGTATGTAATGGATTCGTCTTGGACATATGAGATAGACATGTCTTGGAGTATGCAAAAGATTGTCGTCGGAGATATATAATGGACTTCTCTGTGGTATGCAATAGTTTTGTTGTTTACAGTATCTGTAGTGGATATGTCTAGGAGTATGTATCGGTTTCGTCCTTGGATCTCTCCTTTTTTTATCACAGAGGAAACATTACTGCAATAGTGGGTCCTAGTATGTATGATGTTGAATTAACGATACATGTTCATTGTTGTTTATGATGGTCTATTATATACATGTACTTATTTACTGGCTATGAAGACAATATCAAGTTTATTGTACCCCAAGACAGCAGTTATTTCCCGAGTAGCAGACAAGGCAAATAGTTGTTGTCGAGGGGGACAATAAACTGGCTATTGTACGAATTGTCAGTAAATAGGTATTTTATTATACCAAAGTGAAACCAAGAGAGATCGTAGATTGGTAAACTAATGGAAATTAGAATTAACGGATTTTGACGCGAAACATACATGATCATGATAACACTAGAGATATTCCGAAAACCGAAAATTGCGGGAAAACGTAGCAACCGGTAAATAGTGTCTAGACTAGGGCAAATAGTTCAAATACTATTTCAAGAGTAGGGTTATTGAGGGAAAATATGTAGTGGACTTGTCTCAAAATACGTATCGGATTCATCTTGGGATATGTGGTGACATAACATCGGGGTGTGTAATGACATCATGCTGCAGTGTGTAATGACATCATGTGGGGGTATGTAATAACATCTTGTCGCGGTGTGTAATGACATCATGCCTGGGTATGTAATGACATCATAACGCGGTATGTAATGACATCATGTCGGGGTATGTAATGACATCATGTGGGGCTATGTAATGACATCATGCAAGGATATACAATGTCATGCTATTATGATTTATAAGTACATTTTGTCAAAGGTTGAATTTCTATTTTCCTTTTCACGTTTTAGATAACCACTAATTTGCTAACGTTATAGACAGGCGTTGTCTGCCTTGCTTATCATTATATGAGATATTAGGATTGGGGACCCGTTTTAGACTCTCTGCATTCTTGATGAAATATCAGATAGAGAACCGGTCTTCAGATGAGATATAAGATCAAAGACCAGTCTAGTCTGTTCCTTATCTTTGTATAAATTATCAGATAGAGGACCAGTCTATTATGTACGTTATATGTATATTCGGATAGGATATCAGATTGAAGACAAGTTTTGTTGTTATTTTTCTATAAAATATCAGATATAGTCCTGTCTAGTACGTTTGCTATCTTCTGTTGATATATCAAATAGGGGACCAGTTTAGCCTGGTTTACATAGTTACATTCCCGTACAGATCGCAACCATTGTAGAACTGGCCATACCAACATTACAGAAAGGGGACTGAAAGATATCAGCAACCCCCTCTACATCTAGGATTCTTTTATAATTACATTATATCTAGGTTGGGATGGACTGCACACTTGCCATAATAATTGTCAAGTCGTTCTTTATACCGTGATTTTGATCACGGATAACTTCATTTACCTGATCAAGATAAGTACTCTCAGCGGGTGTGACTGGTCGACAGTGGATGCTTACTCCTTGGAATCTGATTCCATCAATGGTATATCCAGGGGTATATGTTTCCCCAACTCTTAATCGGTATTCAGGTCAGGACTTATGAGATTGATCACTGTTTGTTCTTAAATCTTAATAAGGGGAAGATAAACGAGAAAAAGTGAACCAATCTAATATATTGGCAACTTCTAACTCTAAGCCTGACTGTAGAACTTACCTTTGGACATTGTAAAATATACAACACGTTCTAAAATACCGCCATGAAAATTGATAAAATTTTAAGTAGATCCATCATTCTGAATACAAATAGGCGAAGTTAACATCGTGTTCAACGTAACCATGATAACAAAAACATGCACAAAAAATGTAGGGCAACGCAGACTTCCGACAAAAGTGAATGCAGGATCAGGTGCCATGGAGGAGTAAGCATCCTCTGCTGACCGGTCACACCCGCCGTGAGCCCTTAGTCGAATAAAGTAAACGGGGTTACCCGTAGTCAAATCTAGTAGGAAAATGATAGACTAACAAAGGTTATGAAACAAATCGGTCAACATACATGTATGACTTGGTGATACTTTGTAATTGCAAACAAGAGCAAACGAAACTTGAAACAAATCACTTTATTTTCAAGCGAAACCTATCAGAAATAAGATAGTCCAAACAGTCTACAATATACATGTATATTTGTACAGATGTATCAAAAGAACATTGATTGATTGATTATTTGTTGTTTTTCTTTGTCCAGTCGAGAATATTTCACTCATATTGAGACGCCACCATTGCCGGTGAAGGGCTGCAAATTTAGACCTATGCTTAGCACTCATGGCTTTTAGCAGTGAGGGTTCTTTTGCATGCCACACATGCTGCAACACGGGACTTCCGCTTTTAAGGTCATATCCGAAAGACCCGTGATTCTCACTTCTAAATGCCGTGCTCTTGGCGAAGGAGGCGAGAGCTCTATCACTGAGCCACCGCGACTGGTTATCAAAAGAACAAAATATAATCGCTATTACTGCAGTAATAGAACACGATGTGTTCACTACACGGCTTTCAAATGGGACAACAATTCATACCGCCAAAGCAAAGGCTTTTAACTTGCTTTTGAGTATATTTTGAATAAATTTCTAATGACAAACAATTTATTATATTCCCAGAATCTTGTTTACAGTCAATGAGCAACCTGAACATGATCATCTATAATTTTCAGATATTTTAAACCAGCACTATCTTCTGATTAAACAAGGTAAAATAAGTGAGTTCTGCTGGATTCCAAGTCTAATTTGTATCCATGGTAACGCTAAAGCAAATACAGCAGCAAATAATGATGCACTTTTATATGATAATGTTGACTTTATAATTGCCTACACTGATATAAAATATTTTATAAAACTACATGTACATGTAAATTATCCTTGGCAATATATTAGGCTTTCTGCGACACAAGTAAACATGACAGATATTGCCAATCATGTTATATACAATTTACAAGAAAGGGATTTTACATTGCAATTTGATTACATTTGCAACGCTTGGGCTTAGATACGAAATTATATTTTCTTTTTAACCTGCTCACTTTTAACCTTTATATCTGTTGGATTGGATATTAAAGGATGCCACTTGTCAAGAGTCACAACTCCCTTTGCACACACAAAATCGTTGCCCTGATATTCTAAANGTTGGATTGGATATTAAAGGATGCCACTTGTGAAGAGTCACAACTCCCTTGGCACACACAAAATCGTTGCCGTGATATTCTATAAAGAGTAGGCTGATTGGGACCGTCAAAGAAACTCCGACACTTACAACCGAGATATTTCAGTCATTATAATTTATGATAACTGCCATAGAATGACTAAAATAATGCCACAACGGCGTAGAACTATAAACATTCAAGAAACATTTATCAATCAGTCATATTCGTCTAGATTGTAGTTTGTAATTATGGATTGGTTGCACCTTTGCCTTTATCTAATAAACAATGTTAATTTTTAGCTTGCAACAAACCAACAGAAACCATAGGAAGGATGGCGGCGGTATGGAACATCCCCATCTTTGCAACGAGCGGAGCATTCCAGTCCTTAAACGACAAGCAGATCTACAAGACGCTTACAAGCCTTGCCTATAGTTATGTTCAGATTGGTGAATTTTACATCAATGTGTTTTCCCATTTCAATTGGACTGATATCTCTATATTGTATGAGGCAGATGGAACTCGTTTTGTACAAGTAGTATATAGCCTAAATAGAGGTATCGCAGAAAATATACATACGACTTTTGTTCGAGCCGGTCTGTCATCTACGATTCTTCAATTTTCGTCTGAAGCTGACCCTGAATCTGATCAAGGATATGTCAAGATACTGCGCAAGGGACTTGCATTGTCTCGAGGTATGTATAGGAATGAAATAGGGGTATGTAATGGATTCGTCTTGGAATATGAGATAGACATGTCTTGGAGTATGCAAAAGATTGTCTCGGAGTATATAATGGACTTCTCTTGTGGTATGCAATAGTTTTGTTGTACAGTATGTAGTGGATATGTCTAGGAGTATGTATCGGTTTCGTCTTGGGGTATGCAATAGACATGTCGTTGTGTTTGTAATAGATTTGTTTCGGGGTTTGTAATGGCATCATTGCGGGATAGGGAAGATATCGTCTGGGGATATGAAAAATATTGACTATAAAAACATGACACTGTGTTCAAGATACAAACACAAATTCTCTCAGAAAAGAATGGATTATAATAAGGGATAATAGTCGAATGATAGTCGAGTACTCGGTAAAAAAGGGAGGGGGACTGAAAGGTTAGAAGTGTTTTAAAATACATTCACCTCAGCGCATACGAATAACGAAATTCACTGTTGAAAGACTGTTTAGCTGTGCTCTACATCTACAATCTAATACAATCATTGTTTAATCATGTTAATATATACTTTACATATAACACTTTTCATGTACGTCCATCCTCTAATATTCGTTCCTCTTTTCATATTTTATATTGCTCGTAGATTTTTTGTTTATAGTTTGTAATTCCTTATGTATTTTGCTAATGACCGATAAGGCTAATACCAATAAACGATTACTATTGCAATCTGGATAGCCGTTAAGATTTGTTCAATCGAATTAAAGACATATACATATATAATTTTGTATAAAATGAAATGATTTCATGTGTATTTTAGCTGGAACGCAACAGACATGCTTGGGTTTATTCTTGAAAGTTTTTTTTTGAAGTTGAAACTTGTAATGGTATATGAGGGATGTTCAAAACAATCTGGACATGTGGTATATTTATCCTTAAGAAGCGACAGTTGCAGTTGTGTCACCAGACGCAAAAGAATATCATATTTTGATCTAAAACACTTCAACAAGGCACTGCATACTGATGCTCCCGTTGCCATTTACTCCTTGTTTTGGGGATTTCGGGCTGTTAATTAGCTGCATATACCTAAACGATCATGTAAGTTGTTGAAATCCTATCATCTGAAATGACTGCGGTATTTCTTGCGCTTGAATTTGTCTATCAATTAATATCATATCTTAAAAAAACTTTCTTCCACAATTCTTCATCAGTGGCATCTATAAGGTGTCTAGATCTGATTTCATCTATCAAAGACGTTTTACCGTGTTTGAATTCCCCTGTCCAAAATTTAACCTGAACATAAGATAGTATTGGAGACCCATAAACACCAGCTGACTCGCTGTGTACTTCATTGCTTGTTTTACCTTTTGAATACAAGTGCCGGTTTATAGCTCAGTGTTCAGACATTACACGAAGAGCATGTTTTTGCATCACTATCCATGTTTGGTATTCAGTATCTTATTTAAGACTGACTCTATACGCGTGTAGTTTTGTATCTAGGTATAAAAAAATGCTTGGAATCAAGACATGAAAATCGTAACCGCCTCGATCAAACGGAGATAGGATAGGCCGGTTACTTATATTATTGACTCACCTTCGTTGTCACATGTACATTAAGTATACTTTTCAAATTTACATCAGTATAATGCGGTAGAATATCATTTACGAACCTCGGTGAGAGTACTGAATACAATCCCAATGGACTTTCTCACGGTAAAGAATATATCTTTCCTAATAACGTCATAGAAACGGATTTCCTATTTTCATTGCTTAACAGTGGTTTTTCACTTCTTTCATCGTCACCTGAATCAAACAAATCATCGAAAAATCAGTTTATGTCACTTGTAAATCGATGAGTTAAATAATACTTGTAATTTGACTTTTTCCACGATACTCACTACCTTTTTCGCCGAGTGTGTAAAATGGCAAATATAACGAAGTGAACAATCTCGAAAGTCCCAAATAGAACATAAAAGAAGAGTTCGGCAAAAACAGGCCCCTGGACATACTAGAGGTGGAATCAGGTTCCTAGAAGGAATAAGCATCTTTCAACCGGTCACACCTGCTGTGAGCTGATTGTCTTGATAAGGTAACCTGAGTAACTTGCAGTCAAATTCATTGTAGGAAAAATGACTTAACAATATACATGAAATACGTCAGCCAACATTTGACATAATGGCATATATTGTAAATCGACGTTATCACTTAGGTTAAGTACTGAAGATAAGGGGGCGATGTACCTCCAATATCTACTCGGCTAATGTGTACTGTATAGACGTCACATAAAACAACAAAATATTCGGAACACATTGACAAATATCTGTAATTTACAATGATATAAGTTTATTTAATAATCACGAAAGTATATATACTACACAAAAAACTTACATTTAATACTGTCCGTGTTGTCGTGAGTGTAGTCTGAGTCTTACAGAATTAAACAAAAGTATTGATCGCATGCACTTTCATGGCAGTCAACCTCAGTGAAGTCTATGTCAATGTTGTCAACCGGCATGTTTTCAATCGAGCCGTCTGACTGAGTGGTTCTTAGAAATGCTCCCAGTGTGACGCTGTGGACTCATGGATTGAAATGCATGCGGGAGTTCGCCATTTTCTGCATTTTAAGGGGATCAACAATTTGTGTTTTGTCGTGATACCGCGAAAAACTCAATTTTAGATGTACTAATGCCAAATAGTGATATGGAAATATTTAAAAGACTAATCAAAATTAAGCACCAATTCACACCTTATGGAGTGTGACTAAAAATATTATCTATCTAGGAAAGCATTGCTGCCTTATTTATTGATAGGGGGGGTTATGTTGGGTCATGGATGGGTCAAGCATATCGATTCAGTGCAAGGGCATGCCCTAAATACATCACAATGTGTTGTTTTAACGCGAACCAAATAAATATTAAGCTATTTGAAAAGCATTGCACTCCTGGCGAAATATTAGAAATAAATTGCATATTTGAAATCGAGGTACAGGTGACCGGTAAGAAATTCAACATACGATACAATATTTTATTTTTTGACAATTATAAGTTAAAATCTGCAAAGGAATGCAACGTAATTCTTAAATTACAGAGGCTTATAAAAACATTCATGAATCGAAGCTAGGATTTCAATCCCATTATGCCCTTGCAGTATTGAAATTTATTGAAAACCTCAAAACCGGCGGTCAGTTTGTAAAAACCACGTGATGCCGAATCACGTGCTCAATCTAAATATGAAATAGAATAGTCCTGAATATGTATTTTCAGTCCATCATATTTTTATCAATTATCAATAAAGTTCCAAAATGATTTATCTATTCTAATAAATGATGTTTGTCGATCGCATATTTTCAGCGAATTTTCCATTGGCCACCTTAACTGTGCTGCGCGGTAACCTTGATCGTTATAACGACCATAACATTTGTAAAATGCTGACTGTTGTGTCACCACTTGTTTGTAAGTAGCTTGTTGCGCTCAAAATACTTATCATACACAGAACAAGCTCTTGCGTATAGAATATAAGAGACATACACATAATATACAGGTGATGATGGAATGCTGGCACATCAATATAGGAAGTTGACGGTATAGAAACTGAAACCGTGCAGTTTGTCATAATGTTGAGTTGTTAATTTGCCTTTAATGTCGATGTTCGATAAGATAACCAAGCACGAAGCAGACATGGAAGATTCTGTGATGTCTTATTTCTAGTTCTGTGGAATAAATAGAATCGACACATGAATAATAAAATATATAAAATGTTGTCAATATATCAAAAAATCGAATTAACTGTTGCCACTAAAGAATTTCTCTCTCACATTTTTACCAGCGAGAGACCGACTTCACCTATGCGAGAAAGTCATCTGAGATTTTTTTGTCTCACACTGCTGCGATGTCATATATTGTGAGTCATATATTTTCTATGATTTACGTTACATGGTGAAGCAAAATGTTTTTTGAATTGTTTTCTTTAAATTTCAATTTGATATGGCTTTCTGGTGAACAAACATGATATCTTTTAGTTTACACTTACAGGGAAACCGTTTTTGGGTATGTTTTTTCTGTGTGTCTAATTGGTATTTGGTTTAAAGTTCAAATAAAGATACCGTACATTGAAAATTATAATTATCCTGAAACCTCCTGATTTTATACACTCAACAGTGAGTAAAATGTGAGAAAAATAATCTTTCATTATTTATTCAAATGTGGAATATGGAAATTCCACATCTGGAACAAAATTTGTTGTACAGAACTCGACAAAGCCTCGTCCTAGACTCCGAATCTGGTCCCCTCGGTGGAATTTACCTATCCGACACTGGTACTAATGAAGAATTCTATCATTCTCCTGTAAAAGCCTTTGAATGAATTTTGACTTGTAAGAATATTAAAAAGATCAGTTAACAAAGGAGCACAATTAAAGTCAATGGCAATTCCAACAGACTGTTGTAAAACCTGATCACAAAAAGTACCGTCAAGATATCGTCAATGGAGAACCTTGGCATTGTTTTAATGTCAACTTCAGATAACTTGTTCGTAGAATCAGAGTAGAGTTTAACAAAGTGAGAATGACTGATCACAAGATATGAATATTTGCTTTTTCCATTTTATGTAGAAGAAACCATTTAAAACGCTTGCCTTTAATTTATCGTTCGGAATGGTTGTGTAAAGTGAAGAGGCATATGTTTTGATGGTGATATGATAAAGGTTTTGGGGTTTCAAATTGACTAGTTTTTTAGACTTTTTTTTTAAGAATATGCATTTGATCTACACCACTTCTGGCATATGTTGTTTCACAATATGTCTTAAGTTGCTCCTTCATAGCTGTTATAATTTTCGTGAGAAATAAAGATAGGGATTTGTAGGAAAAATTACTAGATCCAGCGATGTATATATGTCTATAAGGGTATTTCATTTCAGTAAAAAAATAACAAATTATTTTAATTTGAAATTTCATCACAAATATTTAAAAAGATACAGTATTTACTGACGAACTATTTGTAACGTTGCTGTTAATCCCCGAGGGTCTCTACAGCCCAGTTGCTATGTATTATGTTACTAGCTTGAAAATGCGGATATGTATTTAATCGCAGTGGGAAAATTAGCAATTTATATAAAAATTAAGGATTATCTCCCTCGGGCATCGCTCTGATTCTTCGAAGTATTTAGCACTATATTGTTTACTGTTTAAAAAAAGTTTTAATATCGTGTTTCGGATTTCCAATATTTAGGTTTGAGCATCACTGAAGAGACATAATTTGTCGAAAAGCGCATCTGGTGCATCAAAATTGGTACCGTAGTTGATTTATATTAAAATAAAATGCTGTAGAAAGGTGCAGGGGATTTTCGATTTTGTGTCTCAGGTGAAATGTAAAATGTTTATTTCTTTTTGTTTTTCAGTGTATGTCATTGTGTGTTATAACATTGTT